>JAOWCC010000853.1:16877927-17118272 GCA_030867875.1 Actinernus sp. WN-2022
ATCTTGGCATATAATAGTTAGGAGGACCAGATTGGAAACAAGTGTAAACTTTATCTGCATATCCTCATTAAATAAAGTGTTATTATTATTATTATTATTATGAACTATTTAACAATTAGACCCGCAGCCCGAATGGGCTACGAGTCAATAGCCCATGAGGCGCAGCCGAATGGGCTATTTAACTCGTAGCCCATGAGGGCGAGAGGTCTAATTGTTTTAGTATAAACTAACTAGTCGGACAGTAGAAATAATAGAAAGAAACAAATTGAAGTTGAAAAATTTTTATTATTTCGTTAAAATGCGTGCGGTTTTTCTCTACCATGGGCTATCACAAATAGACCTATAGTAGCGTAGCCAATCAGAATGCAGGATTTGTAATAGTCCACTAGTTGGTTTATACTAATCGCTATTATCGCACTTCGGCCATCTTGGATTGAAAGCGAGGCTTTCGGGTTGTCGGTTACGTAGCGCTTACTATTTGCTCTGTTGTTGGTCGCGAGTTTGGATGAAAAAGCTACTTCATCTCCACTTCTGTAATTCCAATTGTACAAATAATAGCCAGAAAAGAAGATCTAGGGATTTTTTTCACATATTTGATTCCAATAAACAGCTCAGAAAGCGATGGAGTTTGAAAATACGCGGAGATGTCGACCCACACTTCAGACTTCGATAAATATCCAGAGGTAGAGCGAGGGAAAAAAACAAGTAATACTTCTTCGGTTAAAGTGTCACAGGTTCCCTCAGACTCACAGCTAGCAGCGGTCTCTACAGGTAAAATAAGAAGAGAGAAACCGGCCTCACCTAGCAGGGCGAATGGAACATGTTAAGTTGTTGTTCTCAATAAATATATATACACGTGCACCAGCCACCCTCTTATTATATTTTGATAATTTTAATGCACATGGGACTATTTTCACGTTGATCGTTATTTTTCATTTTACGAATAAGACTTGTGTACTTTGCACACCACAAATAATAAATTGGCACTAATTTTGAAAGTGTCACGACCATCATATTAAAGTTTTAATGTGTGATGAATAATAATTTTTATGTAAAATATATTATATATCATATGTATTTGTACTGAATCAAAGGGAAATATTTTGGGAGGTTTTATTAGAATGGTCATGGGTGTTATGCAATGATATTTATCACTGTCAAATTTCTGGTATGAAATGAAGTTTTATTTATTAGTTAATCTGGGATTTTCATGTGTGATTTTATTAGTAATACCACGATCACCTCAACTTTCTTTTTTTGTTCAGGGACATTTAAACTCTAAATTCCCTCATCAGCATGGATACTTGTTCTAATTTTCTCTCGTTGACATGCAAGAATGAAAATTAGAAGGGCATGGATGCTGATGAGGGTTATGGCAGGTCATTATAAAAATTAGTCCCTAGCAGAGTGCATGAATGCCTGTCAACCCTGTACCCTCTTCATTTGTCAAACCCGCTTCTTCCATACATGTGAGATAATTATACTTAAAACCACAAACATGACATGATTAAACTCTATGCATGCTCCTGGAATATTTAGTCAGCCACATATTACATTTTATTTATTCTTCACAAAATCAACACACTTGCAGGGTCCAGTTCAACCAATGGTGCTCAATCAAGCATAACAAAACGTTAAAAAAACTCAACTATGGTAACTTTAGTTTAGGCAGAGAAAAACTAAGTCCTCTGAGATTAGTTTCATTAGTCAGTGATAATAGTATTACAAGGTAATAGCATGAAATTAGCTAGTGATTAAATTTCCCCTCGACCCTTGGGAGGATTTATGCAAATTCTCCCTAATCCCCCTCAGCCATAAATCCTCCCTCAGCTCTCGGAAATTTGATAACTAATTTACCTTATGCCATGCCATTACTTATAAAAATAATATTTTGGAGTTTGGACTGATTTTACTTACCAGTAACCGGACTGTTAGGTCTATTCGATTTTATCAAACAGGGTTAAAAAAATATGCTCTATCTGTGAATAAATTCAAATCAAGCTATCCTCCATAATTTCTGTAGCTTGGCTTGGGAAAGAAATAATATTAATTATAATGAATTGATAAAAAGGATGTAAATGATGCTGGAGTACCCATCCAGCTAGCAGCTACATGTAGGTTATAGAAAAACATACATGTAGTTGCATCATTGCAATGATTATGGCAGAAGAAAATATATTGTACAAAATGTTGTAATATACCAAAACAGACAACTCACAGAGACAGTGTTGGGGTCTGGCAGTATTTATTAACATGATATAAATTATTATTACAATATATTTTAATATGTTACAATTTATTTACATGATTGAAATATAATATTAATAGTGATACAAAAGCTGGATGGTATATTGTTAGTATGGCTGCTCCCCTAAAGCACGAGATAGTTGGCTTACAAAATAGTTACTACTGAGACATACAAGGCCTAACCCATTGGCTATATCCAGCCTGATGATAATTTTACAGTATTGCTCAACTAAAAGTAGGCTGTACCCTGCCAGACTCCAACCTGATCAGCTGATTCTGAATATCTAGATTAACAGTCACTTCAATTGTAAATTATGGAAATTAAAATAATTGTACAAAGTTTGAAAACTAAAGTTAGGTGATTTAAAAAGAATTAGGTAGTCATTGTTGCAATTGTTATTGCCATTATTAGCACTGTCATCAACATCAGTATTGTTTTGCATTAATACCATCACCAGTACCATTTCCATTGTCACTATCATCATTGTACATGGTCAAATGACCCATATCTCAGTTTCTCTACAGGTAATTTTGGTCAATTTCCAAGTAGCCATTTGTTGATAATGGCCCAACATTGCAAGTCAGTAATACTGTCATTATCATCATCTTAACATACACTACCTGGTATGCATATGATATATGTATCAGGAGCCATATTATGTATATATGATATAGTTACAGTACCAATGCAATGTTATCAGCCATCCATGCAAGTGAACCATTTTGGTTCATTGATAATGCATTTTCTCAAATCCTCATACAAACCTTCTAAAAACCTAACCCAAAATTTGCCAAAAACCCTAACCATTTCCAACCCAAATCATTCCTAGAACGAGTACACCCAAGCTATAAAATTATGAAGGATTTTTCACAGGTTTGCAAGTGATCATTTGAAGTGGCAGGGTATAGTACTGCAGTGAGGTTTCTCTCTTGTTAGTCTGGGGGAACCTGTCACACTTATTTAAGCGAAGAAGTATTTTATAATCAGCTGTTTTTTACTCACTGGATATTTTATCGATGTCTGAAGTGTGGGTCGACATCTCCGCGTATTTTCAAACTCCATCGCTTTTAGAGCAGCTGTTCATTGGAATCAAATATGTGAAAAGAATCCCTAGATCTTCTTTTCTGACTATTATTTGTACAATTGGAATTACAGAAGTGGAGATGAAATAGCTTTTTCATCCAAACTCGCGACCTACAACAGAGTAAGCGCTACGTAACCGACAACCCGGAAGCCTCGCTTTCAATCCAAGATGGCCGAAGTGCGACAATAGCGAATGAATGTTCAAAGTCCTTGGACTTAGAAAAGAATTTCAAAGTACTGTAGGCAAATACCTTGAACAACGATTGATCACAGACTTCCCCAAGAGGTAAAAAACGTCAAAGTACAATACCTGTCTTGATGCATACAGACCGTGTCTCCAATGTGGGACCTGTTTTTTGCACACTGCCCCAACACTGCGCATGTCCGTGACGCCGACTATAGTGCCAAACTATAATGTTTTCATCAAATTTCACGCCAGGTTGTAAACACGTACTCCCACGAGAACAAGTGCATAATTGTTAACATTCCATATTTTCTTTAACAATGGACGCTTGATACTTAAGTCATTTACAAAGGCAAAGCAACGATATGTAAATATGCAAGTACAACCTACAAGCCTGAAACATCAAAACTCTAAATGCATGAAGTTTTAAAATCATTTTGTTGTTTATCCCACAACCACCAAACAAGTATAAAATTATTAAGTAGTGTTTGATGTCGTTTCAAGGCCTCCAATTCGGACTGGACGTGGTTTCAAAGTCCTTGCAATTAGTTCGGCTGCGCCTCGGACTGGAACTAATTGCACGGACTTTGAAATCCATTCCAGTCCTCATTGTCGGCCTTGAAACATTACATAATTCATAAGATACCCTGAACGAAGCAAAGACCATTACATAATTATTAATAATGTGATAGGGAATAAATATAATAATAATAATATTATAATAATAACGGATTAATCAGTGGCATTTCCACGAGTTGTGGCTCTTCATCCACTGATGGGCCTACGATTTAACGTCCTTATCCGAGAATACGTGAAGGTCTAACCATTTGCAGCTCGTGAACGAAATTGTTTCACAAAAGCAGCACCTACTATTCAGTTATTTTAAGACCCTGAGTGTTGGTCCGGCTGGGGTTTGAACCCGCGATCTCCCAGCTTCAATTTTTGAATGAAATCATTGACTTGGTGTGGTTCATATCAAGAGGAAGGTTATTCCACCATTTCACCCCACTAAACAGGTAGCTATAAAGCTCTTTTTCATGACTTCAGTATTAATAAGTGATGAATGTGAAGTTTAGTTGAGGAACCTCTGAAATTAAAATGGATGAATTTGTTGACAGAAGTAAATAGATCGTATAAAAACAATTTACTTCCTCGAAGCTTTGACAATTCAATTTTACGAACCAATCAAGTACACAGTCACTATACAAGCAGCTCTAGTCTATTTTATGCTTCTTATTGTAGAACAAAAATTAGACAGTTTTCTGCTAATTACCAGGGTCCAAAATTCTTTAACACGCTGAGCTCCGACATTCGTAATGCCACGACCATTTCCTTGTTTCAGTCGAAACTGAAAGTGTATCTTTTCTCCCGTCTTTGAATCCATCCCTTTTTCTCTCAACTTTATTTATTTATTTGTTTAATTAGTCTATACTAGTCCTATGCTTGTTTTTTTACCATAAGGATAAGGATAAGGATAATTTATTTAACGTCGTTGACGTACAGGAGTGGTTTCCCAATCTCCCGAGCCAAAGGCTCATGTAAACATGTTCTTTCGCGCCGCTCCTGCAATGTTTTTAATACAATTAGTTGTCAAAGAGGTAGCCCAAAATCACATAAGCCTAATGGTTTCTATTTGGGCTCCCTCGCCACTTGCAACCCCGTATATTCATGTAATCATGGTATTTATATCTGTGGCAAATAAAGAAATGAAAAAAATGAAAAATGAATGATATACAAGAGTCTGGTGTGCAATCATCATAAATTAATAGCCTTGCATTTAGCTCTCCATTAGATAGTCATGTACATGCCAGTTATGTTAACACAGTTCTAAGAATAATGATTGAAGCAAAGCTGAAAATCAGCTCACAAAACCCTTCCCATTCACACCCAAAACCAAACTAAACACAAAATCAACACTCTGTTATTGCAGCAAGCTAGCTGGGAAGTCATGACCTACATGTATAACTCCCAAATAATAGTGTGATGTCAAAGGTTTGCACATCTATATTCATCTCTGTGAATACTACAAAATACAGTGCATTTTTGTATAATTTTCATTCTAAATGTTACTTCTCAGAGAAGCCTTGCCATCTGCCATATTTTTACTTTTGTGAAAAGAAAAGTGCAAACCACTTGATGTCACACAATCATGTGATTAGCATATCTTTAACGGCATATAAATTGTTGCATGATTTTGGCAATTATATATATGCAAGGGAGAGAACTAACAACAAACACAACTCACATAATTGACTTTTGTGTCCAGGAATTGTGTATATCATCCAATACACAAGTTGGCCACTTACATTGTAAGTATATAATTATATATACCTCTTTAAAAGTGAAAACTGGAGTACTTGTATCATTGATTTTAATAACATTCAATAATTTGCTAAAGATCAAGTCTACTTCACCTTCCAATCTTTGCAGACCAATTTGCAGTTGAGCAAGTGAGGCAACGGTAAAGACAAAGTGATCTGCTCAATTATTTCCAGTGGTAACTGCATTTCTGCATTTCATTTCAGCCATTTTTCTAGAAACAATAATAATTAATATAAAGTAATCAGAAAATAAGACTTTATTAAGATAATAGAACTTCATTTGAATTCTTTCACTGCTATATATTGGAATTACTTAGTATTTTGATGCAGTATGATGCAGTGTGACTAACTCAGGTTGGAAAGTTTCAAGGAACTGGACAGAGTACATGTCATTTAGTAAAAGTGAGTGATTATAGCTGTTTGGGGGATAGGTGGATGGATGGAAGGATGTCAATTTTTGATTGTGAATGAATGCATGAATGGATGGACTTAATTAATTAATTAAAATTACTTAATTAAATAAGTAATCAATTAATAATTACTTAATTAATTAATTAATGACAATGAATTAAACTATTAACAATTACGAATGAATCAGTGAATGAATCTATGAATCAATTGAGTCAATCAATTCTTTGGTGGGGTTCATGGCAGGTATCTATCTATCTATCTATCTTCCATTACTTGACTCCATCAATAAATGATATTCTTTCAAGTACATGTAGGCATTGTAGGCATCTGGGTAAGGGGATTTGGTTTTTGTAATATCCTTCCTTCTCATCATCAGTGTTCCCTTATGGGAACTTGAATAAATGTTGAGGTGGCTTGTTAGGGACATGTAAAAATGAAGATTTTTTTTCTCAACTATGAAGATATTTTTCTTAACTATGAAGATTTTTTTCTTAACTATGAAGATTTTTTTCTTAGCTATGAAGATTTTTTTCTTAACTATGAAGATTTTTTTCTTAACTGTGAATATTTTTTTTTTCTTAACTGTGAATACTTTTTTTTGGGGGGGGGGGGGGGTTCAGGTGGGCTAGCGTATGGCCTGGCACGTGTCGACAGAGATCATGGTGGCCATTTCTGCTAGCGCAGGCAATGATGAACTAAGTAAGTTACATTATTCATGTGTTCCTTGAGTTAGAGACTGAAAATTCTACCTTTATCGCTAGTAGTGAGATGTGAGCCAGCAAAATGGGAACTAGAGAGTGTTATATTACCAGGTTAGTGCATAGCGAGATCAGCGATCATCAATGTACCACATTTTGGATAGCACTAGTCGTGCACCAGGGATGAATTTTTCAGTTTCTAATTGAAGGAACACATGAAGATCGTAATTTACTTTGTCATTGCCTACACCAGCAGAAATGTAAACTACTAAGGGCAAGGATCAATGGACAAAGTGCACCGTTATGAGTATGCTGAATCACCTTGGATGGGATCTAATCAGCAAATATATATGGATACTAAGACAACACAAAAGGCTGATTGTACTGTTAGGGAAAATATATATAATTAAAACCGATATTTCGGTTGGCACGGCCAACTTTCCTCATGCAGGGTAGTGAGGGTGCACATGCAAAAATATAGCAAGCTATCAAAATGCAGAAATGTCTGTCGATATGTGCCAGGCCATGCGCTAGCCCATGTGACCCCCAAGATAAAAATCATAGTTAAAAAAAATAATTCATAATTAAAAAAAATAATTCTTCATAGTTAATAATTTTACTGTACGTCCCTAACAAGCCACCGTAGCAAGGGAGTTAAACATGTATAATGTTGGCTTTGCTTATGTTGGTATATCATAATTATGATGGCACCGGACCAGAACTGAACATGGGAGGGCAGTTATATGGGTGATCATGCCACTTCTGGAATTGACTACAGTATTGCATATTTAGATTATAGTTTATATTTTAACATTTTGATGTCACATGAAAACACACTATAGGAAATCAGGTTAATTTACATGCTAATTGTACCTGGCTGCTTTGATAATCAAATTTAGTAACTGAGAGCTATCTTTTTATGGCTTCCCAAAAGAACAAGAAAAACTACCACTGGTCAAACTGTTCTGAACAAAATGCATGATGTGAGTTAACAACTCCTCATGCCATTCTATAAAACAATAATAAATGTATTGACTTGTGCAAATGTTGTCCTTTATTGACTTGTGGAAGTGTCGTCATTTATTGACTTGTAGAAATACTGATTAAAATGAGAATAAGGTCTCATACCCTGCGAGCAGAGCCTTCTTCCAACCACACGAAAAGTGAGAAGAAAAGTAGGCTCTGTAGCATTCATGTTGTTTTCACCAAGACTGGGCTTAACAAGCCTGTTAAAACTGGTTTATCAGCATGATCGGCTAGCCCACTGCAACAACGGTTAATAAGGTGACCGGCTGTGTGACTGAGTGAGTCTGGCACGAGAATAAAAACCATTGGTGCATATATGTTCGATATGAAAACAACACAAATGCTGCATGCAGAGCCTTCTTTTCTTCTTGCTTTTTGTGGAGTTGATCGAAGGCTCTGGTCGGAGAGTAGAATAAGGACAACAAAAGTATGGAAATGTCATGCAGTCAAGAACTCTCACCAGACCGTGCCATTGCAGGTTTCTCACTTTTTTTTCGAAATGCAGCACAAAAAATATACTCGAGGGCCCTAATTAAGGGCACAAATCAGAAAAACTACTGTTACAATAATTATTAGTTCTAAAATGAAACAATGGTGTTAAATAATTTGTGAAACTGAATAAAAATATCTTTGATTGCTAATAAAAATTATATAATTGTTTCATTGTTTCTCTGAAATATCCCAGTTTTTATGGGTCCTTGGACTCCAAGCTACAAAATTCTGGTGATTATACAGACAAAAAACATGATTTGATATTGGCCAATCACATTAGAGACCGTTCTAAGACAAAAGTATATAGTTCTGCTTTCTCATGATTACCTTCTAATATGTTTCTTCTGGACACTGTCTAATAAATTGTTTATATCTTCAAGCCAGCACATAGTTTCTCCATTTTTGTTGTTGGATTCATGCACATTCAAAGCAACCAGAACTACATTAATAGAAACTCATAAAAATAACAATTTCTTTTTTATTGTTTACGTGTCTTGTACTCTAGCTGACCCTGGAAAGGATCTACTTTAAATCAGGACACGGATTCTTCGGTCGAATTGAAATTTGGGTTGGTTTATGAGGAGGGAGGAAAACCGGAGAACCCAGAGAAAAACCCTCGGAGCAAGGGACTGAACTCACATGTGGTGCCGCGTTGCGGGAATCGAACTCGGGCCACAGAGGTGAGAGGCGAAGCGCTTAACCGCTGCGCCACTCCGACCCACAAAAATCTGAAACTCTGTTAATCACATTCACAGTAACAGATCTGAAAGAAGGAGACTCCTGGAATCGCATTTCAGATATCCTATTAAAATAAAGTCAAAGAAGATGATCAGAAAACTGGATTTCCTGATTTCGGAAATTTAGATATATAAATTAAAATAATGTATCTTTTCAGATTTCAGAAATCAAATAAATGGGTTGGCTGCGAAACTATGGCGCGTTATTACTGTCAAAATTGGTATCGACAAATCGATCATGTACTTCTCAAATCGATCATGTACTTTACAAATCGATCATGTGCTTCACAATTGTGTACCTCTCAAATCGATCATGTGTTTCTCAAATCGATCATGTGTTTCTCAAATCGATCATGTGTTTCTCAAATCGATCACGTGTTTCTCAAATCGATCATGTACTTCTCAAATCGATCATGTGCTTCTCAAATCGAACATGTGTTTCTCAAATCGATCATGTACTTCTCAAATCGATCATGTGTTTCTCAAATCGATCATGTACTTCTCAAATCGATCATGTGTTTCTCAAATCGATCATGTACTTCTCAAATCGATCATGTGTTTCTCAAATCGATCATGTACTTCTCAAATCGATCATGTGTTTCTCAAATCGATCATGTACTTCTCAAATCGATCATGTGTTTCTCAAATCGATCATGTACTTCTCAAATCGATCATGTGTTTCTCAAATCGATCATGTACTTCTCAAATCGATCATGTGTTTCTCAAATCGATCATGTGCTTCTCAAATCGATCATGTGTTTCTCAAATCGATCATGTACTTCTCAAATCGATCATGTGTTTCTCAAATCGATCATGTACTTCTCAAATCGATCATGTGTCTCAAATCGACGATTGGATTACCCATGATGCCATGCTGCTTGTATCCGCTGCCAGCTAATACCGCAGGCACTTCGTTTCTCCACGTGGAGTTCAGAGTCAGGTAAGGTGCTGCATTATTCATACAAATTTGCCATATCTGACTTTCACTGCACTATCGTTGCAGAGTAAATCATGAAAATACCTAGTAGAAAAGAGTTTTAGCTGTTTCAAAAACTAGGGTTGTGCGAAATTTTCATGACATGATGCCCGATGGCGTGGTAGCCGGCAAGTGTAATTTCCAGAAATATGGAGGAGATTGTATTGTAAAATTCTTCTTTCTCTCTATCTTCAGGGGTTGAACTTGATAATATTATTGTGGAATTCTTAGGGTTTAAATTTCATGCAGAGCGCTCGTTGTATTTTCTCTATTTTTTCTCACTCTGGAACTTATTTTCTCTTAGACTTAGGTATAATGCACTAGTCCGTGGAAAGCCCTACAGGCTACACCCAACTACCCTGGGACAATACCGGAGAATTACTGGTGGATTTTAGTGGTAATGGGAAAACAGCCGGGAACAGAAGCAGGGCTTGGGCTGGGATTTGCCCCTGGGGTAATCCCTATATCGAGGTATAGGGTGATTGGCCTTTTAGGGGGCAAAATCATGATGAATTTCTACACCAGAATATTATACCTGCCAATACTCACGGCTGTGGCATGTTTCTCAAGCCCACAACCAATTTCTCATGCTATTTTTGAACAATATGTAAACTCTAGATCTGATATTGTAAAACTACCTTCTAATCTTTTGGTAACTCATCTGCTAGATGTTTTGCAACTATAACAATAATTTTCAGAACTTCCAAAAAAAAAATGGACATCTTCAGAAGTCAACAGAAAACTTCTGAATATCTTCGGAAGTGTCTTGAAAACACAGATAATCTAAAGAAATTCTGCACTCCCAGGAAAAATATCACAAAAACATATATAGAATGGGCTTTTGTCACACATCGACCATGTTGGCTTGAAACAACAGATTTCCCATGTGTAGCCTCATACTGAGCAGTTTCAGAATGAGTTCACACATGCAAAACAAAGGTTATTATACTCCTGGGATTAAACATGGCTGCCGTGTGAATAAGGTCCATATAGAGCTACTGTCAGATAACATATTTTTGCTTTCATTTGTTGATTTACAATAATAACATTGTTGATAATTCATGCTCAAAGTTCTATTTAATATGTGCACCGGGGGGTCTGGATATATCCAGAGGGAGGCAGGCAAAAAGTTAAGAAATGTCCAGGGGGTAGTAATATCTAACATCCAGAGGGGGGATACTAAAATCCAAAGGGTCAATACTAATTGAGGAGGAATTACAGCAAAATCCACAAAAAAACCCAGAGGGGACAACTTAAAAACTCACCATACCAGGGGCACTTCAGTTCAAAAAATCTATTCATGCGCTCCTAAGGCTAAGATTAAGAATGTATGGAAAAAGAACAAGACACTAACTAAAACGTCTTCTCGGATAAGGACGTACATGTAAAATCGTAGGACTAGTGTCCTCAATTAGCTGCAAAGCTAAATATATTGACACTTAAATAAAGTCACTTACTTTACCCGAACCACAACAATACCCAAACCGAGTCAATAAACTTAAGTTCCCAAGTAAACGACGAGGTTTTAGGGCTGATTATATGGCGAGTTCACAAGTAAACAAGTTCTTTTTTCCATACATATTTTTCTGCTCCTCTTAGTAGTGAGCGATAATTATTATCGATCGGACACTGGCGCACATCATGTCATGAAAATTGTCAAAATTTCGCACAACCCTCGTTTTTGAAACTGCTAAAACTCTTTTCTACTAGGTATTTTCATGATTTACTCTGCAACGATAGTGCAGTGAAAGTCAGATATGGCATAAATACCGTCAATTTGTATGAATAATGCAGCACCTTACCTGACTCTGAACTCCACGTGGAGAAACGAAGTGCCTTCGGTATTAGCTGGCAGCGGATACAAGCAGCATGGCATCATGGGTAATCCAATCGTCGATTTGAGACACATGATCGATTTGAGAAGTACATGATCGATTTGAGAAACACATGATCGATTTGAGAAGTACATGATCGATTTGAGAAACACATGATCGATTTGAGAAGCACATGATCGATTTGAGAAACACATGATCGATTTGAGAAGTACATGATCGATTTGAGAAACACATGATCGATTTGAGAAGTACATGATCGATTTGAGAAACACATGATCGATTTGAGAAGTACATGATCGATTTGAGAAACACATGTTCGATTTGAGAAGCACATGATCGATTTGAGAAGTACATGATCGATTTGAGAAACACATGATCGATTTGAGAAACACATGATCGCATGATCGATTTGAGAGGTACACAATTGTGAAGCACATGATCGATTTGTAAAGTACATGATCGATTTGAGAAGTACATGATCGATTTGTCGATACCAATTTTGACAGTAATAACGCGCCATACGAAACAGTGTCGTGTCTGCTCACCTTATTGTAAAAACTGCTCCGCCATCTTGTTTTTTGGGTAGGTAGGTATATACCGCTGTACTATTCTATTGAGCCGTCGGAAGTCGGAGGTTGTAAATCGGATAAAGATCGGCCACTCACTCATTCACTTAGCTACTTTCCGAACATCTGCAGAGGGCGTGTCACGTGGTAGCCAGAACGGACTTCTTGTACACTACTAAAATAGGTTCACGGGCTCAACATTGTCGGCGTCCCCTATAAGATCTAAGTTGGCTTTAGTAACTTTGATTTTACTATAATGCCATGCTTGTCTCAAATCGGTGTATTCCTCTCCGCTGCCTGATACACTGAATTCGATAGGTCCAGAATCGGTAATATTGGATACAGGAAAATACTCAATCCATTGTCCGCGCTCTATGCCTGTCTGAACACTAGAAGCTAAGAATAAATCCAACTCAGATTCTCCAGATCTAGCGTGAACCATTATTTTTAGAATATAAAGGTTTTGATATCCTTCTCTTCTTTGGGGGAGATGTGGTCTGCTTGGTGGTTGAACGTGGACCGGCTTATTTTATTTGTGCTTTCCGTTTCCTAGGTTTTTGTCCTCTACGAGATAGTGCTCCCATTGTCTTCTGGGAAGTGGTTTCATTCATGACAGCTCTACCTACTTCTTTAGCTCTTCTCGCTAGAGAGTCTGACATGTTCTCTATTCATAATGCCTTAAGGGCTATCCCAAGACCCCTTTCAATGCCTGGCGTTTTGCCCCCATGGTAATATGAGGCATAGCCCAGCGAAAACGACCTTTGAGCATCGACCCAAGGCCATAACCGCGTTGACCTGGATTACCGTGAAAAGCCAGTAAATTCCCCCCTTTCTGTTGTGGATGCTGCACGTAGTAATTTTTGTGGTACTCAGAGTTTGGCATCGTCAACTAAAGTAAGGAGATGCTCGTCTAAAATAAAGTGTCCCCAACACTCGGCCGGACTCAAATGGTACTTTTTCACCTGTGTCTTGCTTTATATTAACTTCAGAGCTCTCAAACTGTTTTCTGCTGACTGGTAAATCCTGTGGGCTCAAGAATGTCTTGCTGATACGTTTGCCGTCTCCACCCTCAACAGGAACAATGCGCAAGAGAGGAACTTGAGAATCCCCTACCAACTAGTACTGAGACTGTATGATATCACAGTACGCATAGAGGTCGTATAAGCCATGTTCCAAATCCGCTTCTCATTCGGCCGTGGTGGTTGTTGAAATCGGCTTGTCTTTAGAAAATCCAGCATATATCCAACATCGGAAAAGAGCACTTCAGCGTTATTTTGTACGTGACCTGTAATCTTGCGATTCGTGTTTTTCATAGATTGATCAATTCATTCATCTTATAGACGATACTCTGGTTAGCCGAATAATATCCTGGAGTACCCTTCTATGAAATCCCGGCTTTTTTTATGTAGAATCGATTCCATTGAGATAACCATTGCTATTATTCCAGGTATGAGGATACTGGATTTCCGTCAAACTGAGCAACCTCCCTCCCACTCACCAGAAAGTTAAATGGATTGAAGGAGATGTATTCGGTATTCTGATAAGGTATTCGAAGGAAATACATCCATGCTACTGTTAGATGGGATCCATAAATAAAACTGTGTTGTCCATGACGATAAGACACAAATAGCAGTAGGTGAGGGAAGTGAGCATATTCATAAGTCATATACACAGACAATGATTTTCTGAGGAAAGGCAACTTTATTAAAACGATCAACTACATGATTACAAGTCTAGTATATCCCTTGCATCCTCCCATAATGCCGACGCGCGGGTTTGTATAAAGTGTACACATCTTGCTTTCTCAGCCAGTCCTGCACTTGTTTATGGGTGATTTTCTTGAGTCCTCTCTTTTGCAGCACGGTAAACAGCATCGACACCACGAAAACTGCCTTCGTTCTCGGAATCGTAGTATATCTTCTCCAATTCTTTATCCATCACAAAATTCGGAATTTTGCACAATAATTTTACCTCCACAACAAGCCAAAATACAACGAACTCGATTGAAAACACGTTCTAGTCCAACTTATAAGGAAGGAGGGACTAAATCCTTTGTGATGTTGGCTTGACGGTCAAGAGCCATCACGCGTACCGAAAAAACGTCCAAAACCAAACGGACTAGATCTTTGATCGAAGAACCGACTACCTCCGGTCCTACTTCCGAAAGATCGTTGGTGCCTATTTCAAGAATGATCACATCTGGAGCAAGGCTTCTGACCACGTGTAAGTCATTCATCCGAAGCTTTGAGACGCTGCGACCGCCAACACCGAACAAAAATACCGAAACAGTGCCCTGAAGCTTAAAGCTGCTGTCCGCACGGGCATCAAAACCAGCGGCTTAAGCCTCTTCACGAAGGAATGGCCTAAAATAAGCACTTTAAGGACGGCGCATGCCATGTTCTATTCCCGATCACAAGTTGAACTAACGTTTAACTTGCGTAAGTTGAAAGTGAAAATTATGCGTGCTTTGAAAGAAATTTAAGCCTTAAGAAATAAGCAACAAATTACCAGCAAGGTACAACAAGATCGTTTAACGTAACAATTACGAAAAAAAGCAAATAAAGATTCTTACCTTGAAGCGAATAAAATAACACGCCTTCACTTGATGAAAATCAGAAGTGAATGGCAAGGTAGCCCCAAGAGGCGCGGTCAGGAGTCAAAGGGTTAAGTATACATATTGTATATATGTGTCTATACTTCTTTTAGATCGTTTAATTGCGTAAGTTAGAAGTTATCTAACTCTCGGAGAACCGAATTGCTGCATCGGGTCGAGAAATATGTTTTTGATAATAATAATAATAATAATATATATAATTTATATAGAGCAGTTTCCTTACAAGTCCAAATGCGCTTTACAATGTCTTAAAACTAATTAATTAAAAGCTAATTTAAAAGATGTGTCTTCAGTTTACATTTAAACATTACGACCGAGGTACTGGCCCTTAGCTCCATGGGTAGCGCATTCCATAAAGTCGGCGCACAGACACTAAACGCCCTCGATCCATACGTAGATAAGTCATCGATGTGTAGGTCTATGTAGAAATTTATCGGCAGATCTTAAATTTCTTGTTGGTACATATGGAGCAATTAGGTCACTCAAGGACGTGGATTCCAGACCATTAACTACCTTAAAACTGGTAGAATAATATCTTAAATATTACGTGTTGCTCTACTGGAAGCCAATGCAATTCAATAAGGGCGGACAGGTGTGATATGTTCGGCCTTGCGAGATAAGGTGACGAGTACATACTGTAATTGCTCAGCCATCAGGTGCTTGGGAAGACCATACAGCAATGCATTGCAGTTGTCAATCCTAGAAGTGACAAATGCATAACTTTTTCACGCTTTTTTGGCCATATCCCCAGAGTGGGCATTTTAAAAATATTGGACGGCTGTCAGAAATCGGTTATGGACGGCTGTACACAGTCTAAATATGGATAAATAAACCGTAACATAAGCTCTTACAGCGGCAAAACGTCAAGCGCATGCGCTTGTGATGAGCTGGTCGCGCGTGCGTTTCCCCACTTTCCCGCCGAAACTATAAGAAAACAGAGGCAATCACTTTGTTTCTAATTTTAGTGTATTTCGTATTTATGTGAAATGTTTCGCGAAAAACAAGAAAACTACATAAAAGCTGCCTAAGACTTTCACAGGTTGAATGTTTCTTAATTTGCAATTAACTGTGAGTTTACTATAAAGTTATAAAATTATTTACTAAAAAAGTTTAAGACCTCGGAAACTTGTATTTGAACTCCAGAGCCTTCGTTCTTTCGGTCAGCGGAGTAACGTTTTGCCGCGATGTGCAGGTAACCTTCAAATAGCGAGTACAATAAATTTAATTGATAAGGAAATAAATAATGTTATTATTCAAAATATTTTTTCCGTCGTTTTGATTGGCCGAGAGAACTGCAGATAACTGCCTACAAATAATGGTCTGCTCATGCGCATTACGGTGCAAAGCCGTTTTTGCAAATACAATAATGGTCTGCTCATGCGCAGTAACATTGCATTTGTCAACATGGCTCGCTTTTCTGAGCTGTCGGAAAATGACTTGGCCTGGCATGTTTGAGAGAAATTAAAAACAGCGAAAACACAAAAATGCGACTAAAGTTGCTTTGAATGCCGTGAATGATAAAACAATTATTTACCCTGCGAGCCGAGGTTTCTCATTTCTTTGCCTTTTTTGTTCTTTCGGCGAACAGGAAAGGCAAAGAGATGAGAAAACTATGCTCGCAGGGTAACAATTATTGGACTCGGTTATTGCAAAATATCGTGATTTGTTAGTGTCTCGCAATCAATTATTTGCCTCTGCCTTCGGCATTTTGGTCAACGTCGTCCAATAATTGCTTATTATTTACCGGCCGGAGAAAAACTTTACCAGAGGTCTTAGAAAATGGCCCGAGGCCGGCAAATAACGTTTTATTTTTCCTCGTCAATTTCTTGTACTTGCTTTCGTTAATTCAGTTGCACTCTCGCACAAGAAGCGAACATTTGTCAGTCTTGAACGTGCGATCTTTGCTTCTCTCAAATCACTGGCAATTTTCTGCAGTTTTCCCTTTTTTGAAAGACTTTCAATACAACGTGTTCAGTTCTAGAGTACGTTTACGGAAGAATCACGTCAAATACTTTGATTTTGAAAAGCTTTGGAATTAGTCCGTCCGGAAGAGAAAAAACCTGACCAGCTCGCCAGCCAATCAGAGTGCGCGATTTCATTGTATTTCGGACCAGAAAATTATGGGGCAGACTTCACCGTTTGCAACCTGGAGTGTCATTGGTTACCCAATAGCCTACCCCTAAACTAATACAAACCCTAAACCTAAAACAATGGAATTCTTTATCAGTGAAGTCCAATAGGATACGACCAACAGAACAGTGAAGTCTAACCGAAAATGATTGGCCTTCCGCTCGGGCCGGGTGTGGGTTTTATTCACCTAAGTACTGGGGAGAGTTCGAGGGAATAAGTGAAGGGGAATATGTATTAAAATGCAAGTGGAAATATATATATATATTTAATATTTATTTATTCAGAATGTCAGATTTATAACCTTTAACCAACTAAGCGCAGTGTGAAGGGTTAAAAAATGTACCCGGAAGGTGGCTACCCTGGGTGGCAGAGACTTGAAGAAATAAAACTATGGTGAGGAGGGGAGACTGGAGATGAGAGAGAAGAAAAAGAAGTGACTTTATCGCAACCTCGCCGCCGCAGTGCACTCTGGGATATCTCAGTGCTGGGCGGCCATCTTGGATTTAACAATCGAAACTGATATATCTATGACGGCGAGGTTGCGATATAGTCTATGGGTCTATGGTGAGTTTCAAATCACGAAAACACGTCAAAACCGGTTTTACTGAGCCATTGGTAAGCCCACAATACAAATTACCGTTACATCCAGCTTAATCTCTTTCTCAGATCCTCTCTGGGAACAACGGATTAAACAATAACACACTAAAGGCACGCGCATCAAACAAGTCTCTCTTCCTTCCTCAAATATATATATATAAATGCTTGTGAATATAAAAGTGTACCACTGTGAAAGCGGCGAGTTATTATTTTAAAACCAACAGAAAAAATAATCCCAGGCGTACGACATGCGTAGCCTATTGAGCGGGAGGTCGCGGGTTCAAACCCCCGCCGGACCAATACTCAGAGTCTTAAATAACTGAGTCAGAAACAACTGCAAATCAGTGGTTAAACCTTCACGTCTTCTCGGATCGATAAGGACGTAAAATCGTCGGTCTCCCGTCGGCTTCAAGTTTATCAGTCCCACCAGACTGTCACGAGTTACCGACGTTAAATAAAATTGCTTTACTTTACTTACTTTACGACACCCCTAACACATTTGTTTGTTATTTTAAATCTAAATCCTGTCTTTAGAATAATTCTGTGAAAAAGTTTTGTTTTTCAATGAATCCTAGATATCGTCTACGACCTATTCAAGTTGGTTAAAAACAGCGCGGCGGAAAATAGGCCCTTTGCAGCTCACAAATCACGTGGTTGTACTGAAGTGCAAAAAATCTGACTTCATTTATTCAAAGGCCGTGTACGAGAACGGTGGTGTTATTAACAAATCCTGTTTGTAAAATGCTATTTTCCACCTCCAATCGATCGTCGATCTTTCTAAAACTACGTTTTTAAATATAGCTTGCTCTCCAGTATCCATGGCAACACCTTTCTCATGGGGATCACGAGCTCAATTCCGCATTCGTTAATGAAATATTTTACCATCACGCGACTGTTAGCTGCAAAGGGCCTATTAGAAGCCAACATATCCTCGCTCTAGAATTACCAATAATCAGTAATTGGCTTTTGCTCTTCAATTATCAATAATCGCTAATTCTGGAACACAAATTAAACAATGACATTCTTAAAACCAGTCAAGGATAAAGATAAACAATTGTCCAAATCCGAACGGCACTAGGCGCGCTTAGTGTAGTGGTCGTGACGCCTTGTCATACCAAGCACAACACGCAAACGTTTACAAGTTCGAGCCCAAGTAAGAGCGCTCAAAAAAAATTTTCTCTCGTTTACCTTCTCTTCTTGTTTACCTGTAAACCCTAGCTCTAGGTGAGTGAGAACCTGTCGTTTACCCGTGAACTCATCCGATGGTTAGGTTCGGTTTATGGTTCGGGTTAGGATTTGTCGTAGTATTACCAATAATCGGTATTTCAAGCGTGTTTCCCATTTACTGATTATTGGTAATTGTAGAGCGAGGATGCGTTGTAGAAGCATTGGTCTAGTAGTCTAGTACATCGTGCAACAATAATTTATCTTACGCGACTCGACCAAGACCCCAAACTGCGCGGTCATGAAACTAAAGCCCAGGACTTTACTCACGATTTAAAAATCAGCGATTGCACGGTTTTTTTTTTCTTTTTCATTCGTCCTCTGTTTTCACATAGCCTTTGAAAATAAATAAAACTAAAAATTGGTTTGGGGCACTTTAACTGTAGGCAATGCAATCAAACCTGTAACATGGTCGAGTGGTGCGTGACCGAAAGAAAACTATATTTATACCGATAAGCTACCAAGTTTAATTCCTATTCTCAAGTTCGTAAAGACGTAATATTTTATGCGCTGTGTTACGAATTTAATTTCAAAACGTAAGAGAAAGCAACCTGTCGCACAATTATCAAAACAAGAGCATAAAACCTACGTTAGTGTTTCGTTAATAAACCTTTGTAATAAACCATATAAATTTTGGCCAAGTGTATCCAAAACCTTGAGAGACTGGAAGAGGGTTCTTTCTTGGTGTATCAACGACAATGTATTACAGCGAACAATACCCTAAAATACAAAGAACCCTATAAACCCCAGAATGCAATGAACTACAGCAAAACAATACCCTGAAATACAAAGAACCCTAATCCCACAATCGCTGGAAAAAAAAAAAAAACCTTAATGGCAATCGCCAAAACCCATAGCATCTGACATTAAAGGGGCTACGACACATATATACTTTACATTCGCGTTCCGGGCCGGAAGCAGCTATTTCTACCGAGTTTGATATGAACTAACGAATCTCTCGGCCATGTGGGATGCTAAAAATCAAAGCAAATATGCAAAAGTGACTAACAAACAGTGTCTATAAACACTCTCCAGGGAAAATCCTTTCAATCAAGCATTGAGGGAGGGAAGTTTAACTGTTTGTATCCAATTAACAGCCACCAACCGAGCGATTACTCGATACATGCGCAGTACCATGACATAGCCCCTTTAATGGGAAGAGTTCCACTTTTTCCGGGAAATTCCCATTAATGTTTTTAGAATTTTTTTTTCCTGTGAATACGGTCAGTTCATTGTCCTGAATTTCAGGATGTTGATACACCTAGAAAGACCCGAGAAGAGAGACTAGCTCGCAAAACAAACAAAAGTTGTAACAACAGTGGTTGAAATAAACCTACATTCCCTTGAGCTTTTGCTGTCGTCCAATTACTATTGTGTAACAAAACGATGAACAGACGTAATCGTTTCCATTGAAAACGCACCTTTTTGAAAACGCTTCCCAAAGTGGATATTTTTTTAAACGGGCTATCGCGGCTTTGCCACTCGATGTGTCGGCGAGAAAACAATACCCTCTGGAACCAGGGTTATAGACTTCTGCTTCAACCCAAACTTCATCCCAAAAGCTAACCCCTTTTCCTTCTCCCCCTCCGTCACATTTTTGCCCGTCGCCCACCAACTGCCCTGGCTCCAAACGTAAGACCTACTCCTCATTGACAGACACGACTATAAAGTTCACAAATAGTTCATCTTTACTAAAATCTTTACTTCATCTTTACTTCATGCTTAATAATATCATTATAATCATTATTTCTTGTGAAGTTGAGGCGGTGCATCTTCAGATCTCTCATGCCTGAACACATCAAGATAAAGATTACAATGTCTTCAGTGTTTAATATAAAGTGTACCTAGTTTAAACTGTCAAGCCTTCCCCTTACTTCAGAAACAATTATAAGCAAAATTACATTCATCTTTCGTCTTGTCCTTTGAAATTCATCCAGTGCTCGAAACTAACTTTTTATGAACTTGTCACTGGGCTTACAAGTGACTGACAAAATCGAGTGCCTCAAGTTCCTTAGCCGGGCCCATATTACTTAAAAAGGAACTGAACCCTAAAATCAACCCAACCTCTATATGAACATGTATTCGAAAGAAATAAGTTCTGCTATTTTATTTTTCTGTATTGCGCGTCTATGAGGAGAAAATTAGTCTCCAAGTTCGATTTTCCGCTGAAAAATCTATATTGTGTGGCGGCTCAATTCAGTGCAAATTTCCCGTCACACATACCAAGGAAAAACAATCACACCTCCAGCACAAAGAAACCACAATGGTCCGCAATTAGAAGCCGCCGGTTAGTTCCGCTATTCAATGTCGGGGATAGAATGGCAAAACAAATCTATTTCCCATATCTGACGTCACAAATTACAAGACTTGAGCCGTCTGTACATAGCGAAGGTTGTGACTGGAGTTAGGTTCTCTTCATAGACGCGCAACACAGAAAAATAAATAGGCGAAGCTATTTATTTCGAATACATGCTGACAGTTTGTATAGACATTGGGTTGTTTTGGGGGTACAGTTCCCCGTTAAGGAGAGACTACCGCTAGTTTGGAACCTCTCTGATATGACTAACCGGTTTAACCAGGTCTAACCGGTTGAACAGGTCCTGTGACCTGTATTTTGTACCAGCCAATCGAGAGGTTTGTATACTTGTGAAAAGCATTGTTTTTCGATTTTACACATTTTGAGTGATGTATTAATTACTCGCCGTTTAGGGATTGAAATTCTATTTTCTTGTCTATGGGGGAAGGTGTTAATTTATTTTTAATTTTCTTTGCAACACAGGAAAATATGTTTCAAGCAATCCACTGAAAACTATTCCTTACCTCACGAAGTGCTAAAGTATAACCTCGATTTGACTGCTACTATTCAAACTTGGTCTGTAAACTCATAGTTTATTCTGTCATTCTCAGAAACAAGCATTAGACTATGTACATGTCACTCCTGACATGTATCCACCCACCCACCCTGGGGCAAGTTTTGTCAAGAAAAAAACCGGCACAGAATTCAGTGCATCACAGCCAATGCACATCAGAACGGCAGGAAAGAATAACCTCTTCAGAAATTGAAAGAACTCCTGTGTTCCTGGGCCAGCTTCGTAGCAGCACAAAGTCTGCCAGCTGATTGTTGTAGTATCTTCATCCAGTTCTACTTCGGGTTCAGTTTGTTCACTGACTTCAATCGAATGGCACCCTTCGCGCATTTCAGGATTAAATTGGAAGAGATCGAAAATGTCATTGGCCATTGGGAGGTTGTCTTCGCTCCACGGCATTAGGAACGGTTGCAGCAAGCTTCCTCCACTCTCATTACCCCATGCCTCTGCAAAACAAGAGACACATCAGGCTTCAGTCTACATACCTGGTAACTTTAAAATATGCGAGGACCAACAGATAAGTAGAAGGATCGGATCACTTTGGCGGGATCTAATCAGCAAAATTGTAAAAGTAATAATAGGACGATGCAAGGCTGATTTGTACGGTTTGGAATAATTTACCAATATTTCGACTGGCACGGCCAACCTCCTTCATGGTTTACAAGGACTAGGCCCGTCTAGAATAGCGCTTAGCTACCCAGCGGGCCAGCCACATTTGTAGATGTAATATGTTAATTGAAATAAAAAAACGGGCTGAACAAAACTGTCTGTACCTTACTCGCCGAGGACGGAATGTAAAAACGTTTTTGTCCCGAAATTCGTCTGTTATCGCTTTTCACATCAAATTAAAAAAATATGATAAGCATAGAGTTCCGCTCACACCGAATGTATATACCGGAGTATTTAACTTTTTTACGATCAAAATTTGAGTGATATTTTTGCGTATTTGTAAAGTAAAGTTGCTATATTCTTTCCTATTCACGCCGTGTTTTGATATGACGACGGGAAGTCTTATTTTTGGGGGATCCGAATCTTGAGTTTTTTTGTCCGCCATTACTCGAACCCATTCCTGTGACAGAGCTATTATAAATTTCCAGCGGACGTGACGTCATTTTCTCAATAGAACAACATGCGGGAATAACGTTTCACACTTTCGCCTGAACTTGTAAGTAAAGTACATGTTTATACTATTTCTTTCCAAAAAGAAAAGGAAAGAACGAAGTTTTGAATGGAAATATGCATTTACAAGAGCGACGCGTTGAGAAAATGACGTCACGACAGCAAACGGCTGGTCGAAAATCACTTTAGTAATGGCGGACGTGATTTCGACGGTAAACTCTGCAAAATTCATAGGTTAATTTGGTCCTTTGGTAATATTTTTCAATGATTTGGATATTTTCGACAATGTGTGTCGTTTTGGAAGACAAAAAAGTAATAAGGAAATTGGTCGAATTTCGTCGTAGTGGCACTTTAAAGTTTTTAAACTTGTATTTTTGCAGAGAATGGTCACAATGTAGACGACTGCGTGCATTTCCACGTGCAGTTATTGCCAACGAGCAACCGAGCGAAGACGCGAGGCGGCAGAATAGCGATGTTTCGTGTTGATAAACATTGCAATTGTTATGCTAATGTGACCATGATTTGTAAAGCCCGCTTTGTGTTAGGAACCAATGGATCTCTGGTTGGCACATTAATGACAATAGATGACGACACACGAAACATCGCTATTATAGTGTCGATTCGCAGTGCGCAGAAATTATGGCGATATGCAGAGAAAAAACTAGAGCTTCGCTAGCTGGAGGAAAGAAGAATCGCTGTTATTCCATCGATCCACCTCAAAAGTATGCACTCTCGCTAAGAAGAAATCCTTCTGTTTTGTTAAAACCGATTAGTATTTTTGTATATATATCAGTATATGTTTTAACTGTATGTAATTACGTAGAGTGCTGTTTTAAGGAGACAACAAGAGGACAAATGTGTTCAAGAGCAAAGGTGCTTAAAGTGCAACTAACCTCTTTTGCAATTTTTATACATATGAATCTTTGAAAGGTTTTGAGTACTTCTGCGAAGAAATTTTTGGCTTACAGAGAATACTCTATGTTCTAGGCTTGTTTGAAATGGTGAAACTTTGACCTTTCCTGACCCATGAGGTAACGTAAGATCAAGAATCGACCCAGGCTTTTTCTTGCGCGGTCATGGGTCAGGAAAGGTCAAATTTTCACCATTTCAAACAAGCCTAGAACATAGAGTATTCTCTGTAAGCCAAAAATTTCTTCGCAGAAGTACTAAAAACCTTTCAAAGATTCATATGTATAAAAATTGCAAAATGGGTTAGTTGCACTTTAAAACTGACCAAACCAGCGTGTTCACATCGAGCGAAAGTGCTCAAAAACCGAACCATCTTGTTCAAACTGAGCGACCAGCATGCCAAACCTTAATATTATTGAGCGAGAGCGCTCGAGTACAAAGAAAACTACCGAACCAGCGGCTCAAACGAACGCCGGAAGTGCTCAGGCCACTGTTTGGGTCATAGCTTTTAAAATTGGTTTGCTCAGCAGTGGTATAATATACTAATTCACTGAGCAGTGCTGCACGAATGAAAAAAATGCCCCTTGAAAGTAACACTTACACTTAAACAAAAACACTTAGCCTTACTGTAACAGAGCCCATAATCCGACTTCTTCGAAAATTAGAGATGCCTGCGGAGGAGGCTAAGTGTAACAGTTACTGTGATACTAGCAACAATTGTCAATTTTATTAAAATGGCAATGCAAAATCTAAAACCCCATATGTGGCGCAGTGTGTTAGCGCTCGCCTCTCACCGCTGTGGCCCGAGTTCGAGTCAGACTTGGTGCCATATGCGAGTTGAGTTTGTTTGTTGTGTTGTTCTTGCCGCGAGGGTTTCTCCGGTTTCCTCCCTCCGAAAAAAATCAACATGTGAGTTTGAGAGTAGTATGTATAAAATATATGAATGTAGTGGGGAGTGTGTGTGGAGTTGAAAGCAGGCCCCCACCAGCTATGCTGAAATACATAGTCTGCCTGCATGCGATAACAAAATGATTATTCAGTTATTTATTTTTATGTACTTTTTTAACAAAAATATTATAGTTTTTCTCGTAGCGGTCACAAGACCGTCCAAGCTCTGGTAACTAATAAATTATGTATTTTTCTTACACTGAATAAAACAGGAACCTTACACCTGTTTTGTTCAGTTTGTTTTTAAAGTGTTATATCTAATTTATAAGTGTAAGGTGTTGTGCTCCCTATATGTTCTAAATTCCCAATAAATACGATACAGTTATAACATAGTGAAACTCAATTATGCCTTTCTTAGAAAAACAAAACTATTCCATTCATTGGTCAAGTGGTTTTCTAAAAATAATTGTAATGTTTTGACAGAGCATTATAATTTATTATAACATTCCCCTTTTATTTCTTTAGACAGTCCATGCGGTTTTTACCACAACTTGAGTCCTGAGTCAAACGATCAAAGAACCAGAATCAGTGATTTGATTTCATCTTCAGACGAACCCAGCCGAAGTAAGAATGCTATAGTTGGCTTTATAATTGGTAGTCATTCTACACTAAAGGAACATGAGGAATCGAAGACTGCTGTAGTGTTAAAAACAAAACAAAAGAAAACAAGAACAGTGACATCATAGTTAACCAGCAGTTAAGTGTACGAATTGCACCAAATTTTGACATTGATTTTGATTATATGCAGCTTGCAAGCTACCACACAATAACCCTGAAACAGTTCTATGGTATTGAAGCTAATCAGAAAGTCGATGTTACTGCAACTTGTTCATTAAGAACCGAACAACCATGCAGTTCAATTAAAGACAATTCAATAGATGCATGTTATTAGTCAAAGAAGACTGTGTATTGGAAGATAACACTGGAAATGCAATGCTGCATATCTCAATGGAACCTCTACTACAGCAGATAACTAATAACCCATATACGATTTCAAGAACCTCACTATCAAACACATTCGAGGAAGCACCCATCTTGCTACATCCCCTACGACTACTTTAACAAAGTTAGATCAGCAGTTGGAAACTTTAACTGGACCAGTTCAAGTTTGTAAATAAATTAAACATTTTTATTGCTTGCCAAGCATGTAAACGTACAATCTCACAAAGCTATCAAGTGTAAAAACAGTGGAACGAACCACCTGCAAAAGGGATGCATCAGTGCAACTACTTGTTGATTTACCAGGAAATAAAGAAGTATGGCTAACAGCATTTACCGATGTCGTTGTCTCATTTCTAGCAGTTGACTCAAGTGTTCCTTCTACGCGACACTATTGAAGAACTACTCCTTGATGATAATACCATTCAGTTCCAGTACAACGTAAACAAAAACGTAATCACAAACATCCGCCTCCTGGTTAGCTCAGTTCCAGTACAACGCGAACAAAAACGTAATTACAAGCATCCGCCTCCCGGTACGTTAGCTCAGTGGTTAAGCGCCGGTCTGTCGAACGGAAGGTCGCGGAATCAAACCCGGCCGGACCAACACTCGGAGTCTTAAAATAACTGAGTAGAGGTGCTGCCTTTACATAATCGAACAGTAAACGGTTAGACCTTCACGTCTTCTCCGATAAGGACGTAAAATCGTAGGACTAGTGTCCCCCGATTAGCTGCAGAGCTAAATACATTGACACTTAAATAAAGTCACTTACTTACTTTACTTTATCACATCGGTTCCCTTTAAATTCCTTATGAAGGATTATTATGGGATAACTTTCAAATATGAATAACTCAGTCAAAATCCAGAGAAGGATATGCAACTTTAGATGTTCAAATTGGTTCGTTTAAATAACAGATAATTCTAAAGTTTACTTTTCAGTGTTCAATATCGTTCCTAAATACACTATATCTCGCTTTTTTTAGCAGTAGTACTTGGTAGCAGCTACTTTCTTAGTTAACTACCAATGTTTAAAGTGCTAATGCGATCAAATTACACTTTCCCATTTTCTTCAGTTTCGAAAAGTAACAGTACTAAATACTTACCATTTCAAATCTTAACAGGGTTCGAAATTCGCACAAGCAAACTGGCAAAATGCGAGTCAATTTACCGATTTGCTGGTAGAAAATAAATTAACTGGCAATTTTATGCTTGTATTAGGCACCAGGCACATTAAAACATGTTTTAGTTTTTAGCTTGTTGATGAGTGGTTTTGCTTGTAGGTTTCAAACCCGCAAGCAACTTTTTGCTTGTTCCTTTGAAAATGAATTTCGAACCCTGCTTTAAGTCAAAATTCCTATGGGAAGTCTGATTATTTTTATAGCCATAAATCATGGCTAAAATAATCAGACTTCCAGTAGGAATTTTTACTTAACATTTGAAATGGTAAGTATTTAGTACTGTTACTTTCCGAAAATGAAGAATAAAGGAGAAGTGTAATTTGATCACAGTAGCACTTTAAGCATTTCTGCTAGGTATTGTAAATTTGTTTTAGGATAAGATAATAGATTTCCCATGTTGTGGTTACAATTCAATTGCTACATCATAATTAAAATTTCAATATTGCCCTTGAAACTGGAAATAGTGTCTCGGTTCATATAATGTTCTTGACGGTATCCATAAACAATTAAATTACTTAACAAGTAGAACAAGGTTTGCCGCTCAGTTCTGTTACTCTGACTAAAACATGTCTGAAACTGTATTACATCAAAATCGACTGACATCTATAACTTTTTAAATGATCTAAATGAGCTTCAGCTTAGGAGTGTTTGATCAGGGTAAAGGGCATGGGTCCGGGGGGGGGGGGGGGGGGGGGGGGGTACTCCCATATATGAACAATACGGGGATGATCCGCTGGACAGGGTATGGTTTTAGAGTTTCTGATCTTAGACAGGGTCCATTTTCACATCGACAGATCTTGAACAGGGTAATGGTATTTATCTAGTGCCATTATTAATATTTTAGTCTAGTGCTTGATGAAGACTTATTTAGTTATGACACCATTATACAAGATCACAATAAACACTGACATCCAAGTATAGATAATTTGTTATTTGTCTTATAGAGGGAACATTTTAACACTTTGTTTTGAACAGGGTATGGAAAGTTGAGTTTTTTTGTCTTAAACAGGGTAAGGGTTTCAGAGCCCCAGCGGCACACCCCTAAATTGACGGTTAGGGTGTTTTTAAATGCTGGGTAAGGGTTTGGATTAGTTTGGATCATTTTCCAAATTTTCTTGTAATTAACAAAGTTTGTGCTTTACCAACCAAGACTAAACTCTTTAGAAGAGACTACTCAAAATTCGACCAAACCTCATTACTTGAGAAAGTTAGTTTAGTAGACTGGAACGTTGTCCTTCCTGAATCTAATGATACTAATGACATATTTAATTCATTTTATACAGAAATAACAAAGATAATTGATAAACATGTTCCAGTTAAAAAACTCTCAAGACGAGAAATTAAAGTCATGTCCAAACCTTGGATCACCAAGGGATTAAGAATATCAATTAGCATTAAAAACAAACTATATAAAAAATATTTAAAACATAAACATGGCTATTATGAATTAAAATACAAAGCATATCGTAACAAACTAAGTCTTCTAATACATATTTATTTAGTAAGAAATTGTACTATAATAATTATTTTACTGAAAATAGCAAAAACACTAAGAATGTTTGGAAAGGAATTAAACAAATAAATGTACCTACAAAAATTGTTAAAAACAACTCTGAGATAACAGACTCCAAAGGTATTGCAGATGCCTTCAACCAATACTTTTCTAACATTGGTAATCAACTTGCTATGTCTATTCCTGTGGTACCTAACTCACCTCTTGATTATCTTTCTGCATCTCCTATTGATAGCTTTTACTTATTTCCTGTTACTGCTCGTGAAATAGAAGAAGAAATTTTGAACCTTAATATGAAGAAAGCCACCGGACCTTTTAGTATACCGTCTAATTTGTTAAAATTATTAAAAGTATGTCTATCTAAACCACTAGAATTGTCTGTGACACCTCAATGGGTGACCGTCAAGGTAAGTGGTACAGTAACGTGTGTCAGGGGGGACAAGGGAAAACGGGGATGGGACTGGGGAAGGGAGGGTAGAAAGTAGAGGGGAGGGTTGACAAAAAATATTTTGTAGGGGAGGGGTGGGTGAAAATTTTTTTTTCTTTTTAAATCCCACCCAAAAAACTGAACCCCTTTTTTTATGAATCCCCAAAAATTAAAAAATCCCTTTTTAGAATCTTGAATAAATGAACCAGTTCAAAAAAATGGTACTGGTTCAAAAAATTTGTACTGGTTCAAATATATTTGTACCAGAGTTAATAATTGAACCACAACATATACACATCTAATGAGCTGTTGACTGAGAGGTTGTTCTCTTGTTACAGGATTAAAGGATTTTCATCACTGTTGGTCTGTTCCTCATTCATCTTTTGTCGCGTGTTGACATTTATTCGTTATATCGGGGTAGATTTTACGTTTGGGCTGACGGATTGTGTTCGTTATAACCAGGATTTTGTTATATCGAGGTTCGTTATATTGAGGTTCTGTTACATACATTTTACTTATAATTTTGCCGGGCTGAAGAATATCGTTCGTTATACCCAGGACTTCGTTATATAGAGGTTCGTTAAATCGAGGTTCCACTGTACCTTAAAAATGACCTAGGTTGAAAAAAATAAAAATGACCTAATGCTAATTTTGATCTGTAACACATCCACTTGACAACAGCATAATTATTCTAAAATACTTTGTATTAAAAAATATGGCAAAGAAAAGCCAATGATCTTACCACAAACTATATCAAACTCCTCAGCACCCTTCATCAACTTGTTTAGTCTAGCCATGGCAACTAGGAAATCAGAAAACTTGATGTTTGAATAATTAGTCTCAGGATTCAGGTCAGTAGGATGGACAATGCCACATTTCCATTGCTTGGGAGACTTGCCAAATACCCATCTGGCTGGTCCATCATCGTCATCTGTCCAGTAGCAGTACCACTCTTCTGGGTCAAGCCACTCTTTCAAGAATCCTGTGGGTTCTCCATCTGTGAAGTCATAGTTGTGGAAAACATACTTCCTGCAGAACTGCTCAGATGACAGGGCTTCCTTTAATCAACCAATCAAAATGACACGAAAAATTTAACAACATAACATTGATTTACATTCATTAATGCTGTGATAAAACTATCTAATTCATTATTAATACCCCTGAACCAAGCAAAGACAATATTATTATATTATTATATAATTACAAGGACTGGCTCAAAACTGAAAAGCTAAACTCGGCTGAGCCACCAAAAATAGATTTACATGCATTGTAAAGGTCAGTACACCGGAACTACAGAATTACTATGGACTAAGAGAGGACTCGTACATGATAAACAGAGGGATTGGTCGGAGGGAATGCTTGCAGTCCAGCTAAAACCTGCAGAAGTAGAATATTGTTAGTAAAAAATATTTAATAGCAACCATGTAACATTTTATACAACAACTACTTTATTGCCATAAATAAATAAATAAATAAATAAATAAATAGGGAATAAATAAATTTAAAATTGGGATAACTAATTTTACAACTCTATGTATAAGGTAATAGTCACCCAGAATAACTTAAATGTTGATCTAGCTGGATGGCTTATATATTAAATTGACAATGTAAATAAGGTCAAAGGTATGCAACTTTTCAGATGGATGATACAGAGGTTATTGGCTTGACAATAAAAGTTTTATGTCATACCCGTATTGGTAATGTAATACTATACAAAGCACATGGTAAGCACGTGCACATTGCATGCGGAATGGGAGTCAATTATTCACACCCCCTACAGGGGCTTACAATACAGCACAGGGTCCAACTCTTGTGAGATCAGTCTGCTGCTTACGCTCGACCTAACAGCTTTGTCATTTTGATATATGGCATTATATTGTCCTGTGTATGTAGTACTTCACTGCATGGGTAAATTTGGAAATGTTGGTTTTGTAGAGGGAGGAAAACTGCATGGAAAACTCAGAGAAAAACCCTCAACAAAGTCCAGGAATTGTGTGTATCGTCCAATAAACAAGTTGACCACTTAAGTAAAATTACAAGTGAAAACTGGAGTACTTGTATCAGTTTTAATATTCAATAGTTTGCTGAAGCTCAAGATCAACTACAATACTTCACCTTCCAATCTTTGCAGACCAGTTTGCAGCTGAGCAAGTGAGGCAATGATAAGGACAAAGTGATCTGCTCAATTATTTCCAATGGTAACTTCATTTCATCTATTTTTCTAGAAACAATTAATGATTAACAATAAAATAATCAGAAAATAATATAATAGAACTTAATTTAACCACTGCCACATATTGGAATTACTTAGTATTTTGAGAATCAGTGATGCAGTGTGACTAACTCAAGTTGGAAAGTTTCATGGAACTGGACAGTGTCATTCATAAAAAGTGTTATTATAGTTTGGGGGATGGGTTGGTGGATGGAAGGATGAATATTAATTAATTCATCAATTTTTGATTGTGAATTAATTAATGCATGAATGGATGGAATTACTTACTTAATTACTTACTTAATTACTTAAGAAATCAATCAATTAATAAATTAATGACAATGAATGAATCTATTAATGACTATGAATGAATCTATTAATGACTATGAATGAATCAATGAATCAATCTATGAATCAATCAGTCAATCAATTAAAAAAATTGGAGCAATTTCTTTGGTGGTGTTTGTGGCAGTTAAGGAGGTGGATTTGGGCTTTGTCATTATTATCATTCCTTTTCACTCTTTGGGGATTACTTGAATAAATTGATGTGCAAGGGTGTAGGTGGGCTTTGCTTATGTCATTATATCATAATTATGATGACACCAGAACTGAATGTGGGCAGCATATATACATGGATGATCATGCCACTTCTGGAATTGACGTTATATATTATAAGTTATATTACCTTATTATATATAGTTTATATTTTAACATTATTTTTGGTGATGTCACATGAAAAATCGGGTAAATTTATACATGTTATGTTCCAGGCTGCTTTGATAATCACATTTAGTAACCAGGAGCTTTCTTTTTATGGCTTCCCAAAAGATAAACATTAATTAAACTCAGAAAATTGTGGTTGCATCAAACATTATGAAGAAAACTTACTAATAGTCAAACTGTTCTGAACAAAATGCATGATGTAAAACAGTACTTTCCCATTTATTGACTTGTAGAAATGTCAATTATTGACTTGTACAAATACTGATTAAAGTGAGAATAACAATACCTTGTAAGCAGCCTTCTTTAACTCCACAAAAAGCGAGAAGAAAATAAGGCTCTGTGGCATTTACGTTGTTTTGGCCCAAGACTCGGTTTGACAATCAAATTTTTTAAAAGCTGATGACCAAACCCGAGTCCACAGCAACAATGGTGGACGAAGGTGACAAATATGACTGAGTTACTGAGTGAGTGTGCATGGGCACGAGAAAAAAACAATTGGTGCAAGCTATTAAGATACAAAAATTACACAAATAAGAAAAACTGCTGTTACAATTTAATTACTTCTAAAAGGAAAACAATGGTAAAAGAATTTGTAAAACTGAATAAAAATATATTTGATTGCTAATCAAAATGCTATAATGACCTAAATTTATTGTGTCTCTGAAATATCCCAGTTTGTGTCTTTGTGAATCAGGATGCTTCGCAGCCAACCCATTAATTTGATTTCTGAAGTCAGGAAACCAACAATTTGGAAAGATACATTTCTGATTTCCAAAATCAGGATATATCCAATTTTCCAATATTTTTTCACCTGATTTTAGAAATCAGTAATCAAAAATTAGGAATTGGATATCTGAAATGCAATTTCTGAAGGCTTGTTCTTTCAGATCTGGTACCGTGATTATTAGAGTTTCTGATTTCAGAATACAGAAAACAGGATTCATAAATGTTACAATAATTCCCCTCTGGGGATTGGGGATGGGTCTTGAAGTTCATGTACTTCTGGTGAATATTTTTGCCACAACACTACCCTCCCTCGAAATTATTTACCTATCCTGGTGGGGGTGAGGAGTGCATGCACACCGTTCCCCATTGGTGGAAAATATTCATGACTTAAGCAATCACACACTGTATAAGTTTCTACTAATAGTTTGTGTTGCTTTGAATGTGTGAATCCAACAAAAATGGATAAAATATTTTTAAATGTGTAACTGGACCAATAGACAAGGTACATAAGGACCGGATCATCTTGGATCGAATCTATTTATCAGCAAAATTTATAAGTAATAATACGACGATGCAAAGCTGATTGTATGGTTTTGGGGAAAAATAAGGTTTATCCATTATTTCGGCTGGCACGGCCAACCTTCATAAGGGTTTGCCAGCCGGCGAAATATTGGCTACATATTATTATTCCCCAATTGCAAACCGAACAATCCGCCTTTCATTCTCTTTATTTACAAAATATTTTATTTGCCAGCCTGAAGATAAACAAATTACTAGCTAGACACTGGAAGAAACATACTAGAAGGTATAACCACGGGAGAGCGGAGTGTCAAATCACTATAAAATGTACAAATTAGTTTTGACTTAAGTGTGAGAACAGTCTCTTACAAATCCGTTTTCTGTTTTCTGAAATCAGAAAGTCTAATAATCACGGTACCAGATCTGAAAGAATGAGAATTCAGAAATCGACTGGCCAATGTCAAAATCGTGTTCATCTGTAACCTAACTGCATGAGTGTGCCTCGTTTTGTCATCCTTATTCTCACTTTAAGATCACTATTTCCACTAGCCAATAAAATTAATGACAAAAAATTCTAACTATGGGAAAGTACTGGGTCCAATATTTGCTTTAACTGGAAGAATCAATCCCTGGATGAAGACAATTCCACAGTATTTTGCATGTCATGGAGGGGAAAATCACAAGATTGAAAGCTGCCTAACAATTAGATACTTGAATTTAAACAAACTTTTGAACCATCATGTATACCATTTTCAATAGCTCTTTAGGTGTGATGAATTTCAAAATGTTTTGTAAAATACCCAGGGAGATATTATTTTTAATGCTAGCTGTCACGGAGGGGAACAGAGAAGTCACAAAAAGTACAATTCCAAAACTAACCCCAAATTCCTGTGAATATATAAAAGCAACAACTTTAAACACAAGTTGTATTAAACATTTAGTTCATCAACTAACAAATGACATCAAATAATCAAATGTTTAATTTCTCTAACTTCTCCAGCTATGAGGTAAGTCAAACGGACCAGTGTCACGGAGAGGAAGTCACGGAGGGGAAAGTTTTGTCCCATAACAATGCCATACCAATTTTGTCTTAATTAATCCGGCCACTGGAATATTAATTTAACTTATATAACATTATGTAATTATCCTGGGAATTAACATAAACAAGGCCTTGAGCAATCAAACTTATTACTAGTTACATTTACATGGAGCACATGGCAAAGGTTGCCCACAATGCATTGCTGCTATGAGCATGCTCAAATGAACTTTTGCCCACAATGCATTGCTGCTATGAGCATGCTCAGAGGTTACAATTATCTGATTTGGGTACAAACAACATATATTATAGGAAAATCACATGCCTGACGAGGTAATTCCACGTTAAATTGTATGAGAAAACTGATATCGCCCGAGTCGCTTTGACGAGGGCGATATCGGTTTTTCGAGTGCAATTTAACGTGGAATTACCGAGTCAGGCATGTGATTTTCCTTGAATCACATAGTCCGATGAATTACTTGAAGATTAATTTTAGTACTTTTGTTGATATTTTGCTAAGTTATAAATAGCGCGCGTAGTCTACATGCAGTGTTGATTCCACTCTGAATCACCACTCTGTCTCAGCCAATCAGCGTCTGATTTCGCAAATGCACCGTGCGATTCAGCTTTGGCTATGCGATTCTGTGTTGAATGTATGAAAATGATACATTTTATGCAATTTCTAAGTAATTTAAACAGCTTTTTAAGTTTTAATTCCCCTCCGTGACATAATTTTCCCCTCAGTGACACTTGTTATTATTGAAATAGAACAAAGAAAACTTGCAGTTCAGAATTTTTTTTCATTTATATAGTTGTATTGAACTTGAACTCAGAAGTTTATAAAATATTGTGAATTTTGTTTCGACTGTTTTGTAAATATCAAAACTTTTATACCTAATTTTGTCACGGAGGGGAAAGCTCCCTCTTGGACGAGCTATAGCAACACCCCCTTAACAGCAACTGAAATTATGTTTTGTTTCTCTATTAGTGCATGTGAAGAACTGTGTGACCTGATATTTTTTATTTGTTTTTGACATAAAGCAAGTAGCTCATAGGTTTTTTGCGGTTTTCCCCTCCGTGACAGGCAATTTTGTATTTCAGCTAATTAATGATAATTTATGACAAGATAGGAGTGTGCCGACATTTCAAAATCATATTTTTTTATACTTTAGTTATTATATAATGGAAAAAAAAGGTTTCAGTAATTAATAATTCAGAGTTCCATGTCCCAAATACTGTGGAATGGCCCATGTGACAAAAAAAATCACTGGAAGTAAAAAAAAATGTCCTACATCCATGCACCACCGGCCCGGGGGGGGGGGGGGGGGGGGGGGGGGGGGTACTCTACCTAAAGTTGGATAGGGTGTGCCGCTGGGGCTCTGAAACCCTTACCCTGTTTAAGACAAAAAAACTCAAATTTCCATACCCTGTTCAAGACAAAGTGTTAAAATTTTCCCTCTATACGACAAATAACAAATTATCTATACTTGGATGTCAGTGTTTATTGTGATCTTGTATAATGAGTGTCATAACTAAATAAGTCTTCAGCAAGCACTAGACTAAATAACGGCACTACATAAATACCATACCCTGTTCAAGATCTGTCGATGTGAAAATGGATACCCTGTCTAAGATCAGAAACTCGAAAAACCATACCCTGTCCAGCGGATCATCCCCATATAGTCCGTTTCCTGTTTTCTGAAATCAGAAAGTCTAATAATCACGGTACCAGATCTGAAAGAACGAGAATTCAGAAATCGCATTTCAGATATCTGATTCCTGATTTCGGATTTCTAAAATCAGATGAAAGACTGGATTTCCTGATTTCAGAAATAAGAAATCAGAAACGCATCTTTCAAAATTCTTGGTTTCCTTGATTTTAGAAATCAAATAAATGGGTTGACTGCGAAGCATCCTGATTTTTGTGGGTCCTTGCAACTGGATCCCAAGCTACAAAATTCTGGTGAGAATACTGACAGTGTCAGGTTACAGACAAACATACAAAACTAATTCTCTCGTGATTACCTTCTATAAACTAGTACATTTCTTCCACTGTCTAGTAATTAAATTGTTTATCTTCAAGCCAGCAAATATTTTTTCCATTTTTGTTGGATTCACACATTCAAAGCAACCAGAACTATTAATAGAAACTTACACAGTCTATGACCTAGCGAAGCATGTCATTGCGAACCGGAATTGCTACTGATTTATGCTGGAACTCGTACATTGACTTTATATCTAAGAAGGGCTTGCATACTTTAAATATTCTCAGACATAATTTATATTTGCTCATCTGAGGTCAAAGCTTAAGTGCCTACCTAAGTATTGTAAGATCTGCCCTCAATTATTAATGCTAGTTACATCTGGGACCCATTCACTCTCCGGAACATAAACAAGCTTGAAATGATCCAGAGGCATGCAGCTCGGTTTACCTTTAATAGGTACTGTTCCCATGCCTGGAGTGTGTTGGTAATACTGAGAGATTTTAATTGGCCACCTTAGCCTTCTAAATAAGAAAGAGTACTAGACTAGCTGCTCACAATTTGTACAAGATCCTTAAACATTGCCATCGGCATCGATGCTAATGACTATATGTACATTGTATCTTTTTCACAAACTTTGACTAGACGTAAACACAACTTTAAATTGAATGTCTTTTCACCTGATCGCCATCTTTAAACTGTTTCAATTAAGTATCCTATTCCTGATTTCTAACAATAATCAAAAAGAAGATCAGAAAGCTGGATAATTTCCCGATTTCGGATATCATAAATAAAATGTATCTTTTTTGATTTCAGAAATCAAATTAACGGGCTGGCCGCGAAGCATCCTCATTATAATTTGATTACTTGTTTCCTTGCTGCATGCACAATTCACCGGTCAGGGGTGTCTGCTTACCTTATTATTGTCCCTTGTTCTCCATAATGTTCTTTGTAAACTGCTCCGCCATCTTGTTTCGTGTTGGTATTACCGCTGTACTATTCTATTGAGCCGTCGGAAAGCGATCGGTATTTAACCTAACCTTTCTACATGAGGAGCTTAACCCGACTTAGGATTTCTCAGCGTGAAGGCTATGACGTCATCAAAATCCAATTACGATTTTGACATTTTGTGGTTTCGGTGTTGTCACCACTTATAACATAAACAGTTTAACACTTTAAAGTGTTTCGAAGATCTTGAACGGATCTTCGAAAAAAAAGAAACCTAATATCTATCGTATAAGTCCTGTGGAGAGATGAAATTGGAGGCAGAAATGTATTATTGTCACGTCGGTGTTCAAGACAAGCCTCGAGCCCAAAGGATGCATGGTCGCATGCGATCATGGAGGAAACGAATGCCAAGAGCTTTCCGGCACTTAAAAGGATTTTTGGAACTTCACTTGACAAATTTAAAAAGTGGTACGCTCTGTCAAACAGCCTTTGTGGCTCTAAAGTGGGCAGATTTGTGAAGAATAAGGCTTTTGAACAGTTTCCGAGCGAGATTTCCCAAGTTAAAGTATCTGATTTGTGGCGGGAAAATGGCGAATGCGCTCCAATCGAATGGTTCTGTGATCGAAAAAACTCCGAAGAGGGCTACGTGATTACTCTGTTTGGACTCTGTTGTGGGCTGTTAAAGCAGAAACAGTCTTGTTTGGAGCAAGGATTTTTGGCCTCATCAGAATTCAAGCAAGTCATTGACGCGGTGAACTCCCTCGACCTTACGCGGTATGTGATCGGTGATTCCTATACAAAGTGACCCCGAAGACTCGTCGCATTCAAGTGCTAGAAAACGAGCTATCGTTTTATCGGGAGAAGGTAAAGGAGACAAAAGCAGCTATCGCAACGAGTGTGTTAGATACACCAATTACTCCCGGTCCCAATATGCCTTCAACAGTGAAGGATCAATCTGAAGGATCAATCCAAAGCATCGCAAATTCCAACACTATATTTATATCGGGCCAATCAGTAAGAAACGATACTTAGGTAGTCTCTGCCGGCGTGCTTTGGACGATGCTAAGGAGATATGCGACACATATGATGGTAGTCTTGGAGGTATTCTTGGGTATGGCCTGGTTTATGGAAGCAAGATAGACCAGGATAATTTTAATGGTCCATCAAGTCCAAACCTGCCCTGGGATTTGTGGAGAATAGGCCCTTTGCTGGACCTGGTCACGTGACCTTTTTAGCCTGTCAATCAAAACAATTTGCATGGCACAGCTTGCCAGTCAGCAAAAAAAAAAACTCTGTTAAATAAAAATTATTAAGCGAAATTATACATGTAGAGTTTTCAAAAAAATGCCATTCCTTCAGTTTTACAGATTTGAACCTAAAACTTGGACTTTTTAATAAATTTGGCTTGCTCTTTCCATTTCTGGCATTCATGTTGTTCTAGCGCCAATTTGTTTTTGATCGACAGGTCCTGCAAAGGGCCTATTTGACATAATTTTTGAATCGAGTATTGCAAATACCGTACCCCACCGTGAGGCTTTGGAACAAGGTGCAAATCTTTTATAAAATTTGCTATTTTGACTCTCTACCCAATTCTCCAACCCCCCTCCCCCCCCCCCCCAACTTTTCTTTGCTGGGAAATACCCCACCCCCAGGACAGAAAAGTTCTTAGTCAAATGCCCCATGTATGCGCAGGGAGGGGATGGGCAGGTTTGGAGGTACTAATAATCGCTCATGATTGTAAACTGCATGGCAGCACATCGTGCCACAATAGCTGCAGTCCATATATATCACAAACATAACCTTGTGAAGGGCATTTGAATATATTCATTTTGAATTTTTGCTCTTTACCTTTTATTTTTGACCAAAAACTGAAGTGATCATTTTGTTTATTTTATTACTCTTGGCTTGCCAGCAGGTATAAATGAATGTCATGCATAAAATTAATTCCCAATTTTGGATTCCTAATTTTTAATATTTGTATTAATCAGGTATTTGGATCAATATCTGTTTGTTTGTTGTTTTCTTGGGTAATCCGTTACCTGAATTCAACAGCTGAACCTGGGCAGAAATAATTAACCCCCCTTACTGCCGGTTTGTTTGTTGTTTTCTTGGGTAATCCGTTACCTGAATTCAACAGCTGAACCTGGGCAGAAATAATTACATGTAAACCCCCTTACTGCCTGTTTGTTTGTTGTTTTCTTGGGTAATCCGTTACCTGAATTCAACAGCTGAACCTGGGCAGAAATAATTACATGTAAACCCCCTTACTGCCTGTTTGTTTGTTGTTTTCTTGGGTAATCCGTTACCTGAATTCAACAGCTGAACCTGGGCAGAAATAATTACATGTAAACCCCCTTACTGCCTGTTTGTTTGTTGTTTTCTTGGGTAATCCGTTACCTGAATTCAACAGCTGAACCTGGGCAGAAATAATTAACCCCCCTTACGGCCGGTTTGTTTGTTGTTTTCTTGGGTAATCCGTTACCTGAATTCAACAGCTGAACCTGGGCAGAAATAATTACGTGTAAACCCCCTTACTGCCTGTTTGTTTGTTGTTTTCTTGGGTAATCCGTTACCTGAATTCAACAGATGAACCTGGGCAGAAATAATTACATGTAAACCCCCTTACGGCCTGTTTGTTTGTTGTTTTCTTGGGTAATCCGTTACCTGAATTCAACAGATGAACCTGGGCAGAAATAATTACATGTAAACCCCCTTACGGCCTGTTTGTTTGTTGTTTTCTTGGGTAATCCGTTACCTGAATTCAACAGATGAACCTGGGCAGAAATAATTACATGTAAACCCCCTTACTGCCTGTTTGTTTGTTGTTTTCTTGGGTAATCCGTTACCTGAATTCAACAGATGAACCTGGGCAGAAATAATTACATGTAAACCCCCTTACTGCCTGTTTGTTTGTTGTTTTCTTGGGTAATCCGTTACCTGAATTCAACAGATGAACCTGGGCAGAAACAATTACATGTAAACCCCCTTACTGCCTGTTTGTTTGTTGTTTTCTTGGGTAATCCGTTACCTGAATTCAACAGATGAACCTGGGCAGAAATAATTACATGTAAACCCCCTTACTGCCTGTTTGTTTGTTGTTTTCTTGGGTAATCCGTTACCTGAATTCAACAGATGAACCTGGGCAGAAATAATTACATGTAAACCCCCTTACTGCCTGTTTGTTTGTTGTTTTCTTGGGTAATCCGTTACCTGAATTCAACAGATGAACCTGGGCAGAAATAATTACATGTAAACCCCCTTACTGCCTGTTTGTTTGTTGTTTTCTTGGGTAATCCGTTACCTGAATTCAACAGATGAACCTGGGCAGAAATAATTACATGTAAACCCCCTTACTGCCTGTTTGTTTGTTGTTTTCTTGGGTAATCCGTTACCTGAATTCAACAGCTGAACCTGGGCAGAAATAATTACATGTAAACCCCCTTACTGCCTGTTTGTTTGTTGTTTTCTTGGGTAATCCGTTACCTGAATTCAACAGATGAACCTGGGCAGAAATAATTACATGTAAACCCCCTTACTGCCTGTTTGTTTGTTGTTTTCTTGGGTAATCCGTTACCTGAATTCAACAGATGAACCTGGGCAGAAATAATTACATGTAAACCCCCTTACTGCCTGTTTGTTTGTTGTTTTCTTGGGTAATCCGTTACCTGAATTCAACAGCTGAACCTGGGCAGAAATAATTACATGTAAACCCCCTGACTGCCTGTTTGTTTGTTGTTTTCTTGGGTAATCCGTTACCTGAATTCAACAGCTGAACCTGGGCAGAAATAATTACATGCTCAAAATGCCGGTTTGTCGTGTAAATCGGGTAGTGTGATTTGGTCGACTTTGATTTCGGCGAGATGGGAACTGTTTATAGGGTTTTCGGGTTTTCCGATGCGCTCGTATTATGACAACAAGGCTGTGTGTATCCGGTCAACAAATAAAGTAACATTGTACTTCTTAGTTCCAGTATTTATACCAATATTAGTGTTTAAAGTTTGACAAATGAGAAAGATAGTAACACGTTTATAAAGATGTATTGTTCTTGACTGAAGCCGAGTTAAACTTATACTGATACCGAATACATCATTTGGTTGACTTTGATTTTCACCTTTACGCGGCTAGGTTTCACGTGCACGAAAGTTCAGACAGTCGAGTCAAGTCCAACGTATGACAATCAACTTTGTGTGCCGGTAGGAAAATGATATTTAATTAAAAGATTTATTTACGAATTTTTATGCGATTTGAAGCGGGAATCAGTGTTCATAAAGCCTGGTGAATAGTGAATTAACCAATGGCGCATGTTAGTGATTAGAGCTGCTAAACGAGACTCGCCTAGCTCAGATTAGACTCGTCTTAATAATTATAATAAATTATAATCAGGAGTCTAATAATGGACTCCTGCTTAAAATCCTTTTTAGAGAGTTATTATGAAATAATGAAAGTTTCATTCGCATGCCGCCAGAACGGCTTTGAATATTTTTCACCCTGACTCGGATCGGCACAAAAACGTAACATTAAACTGCAATTGTTATTGTGTTGCTGGAGCTCGGGCTGGAGTATAATGACTGATTCATTGTCCAAACACCACTGCGCCACACCGGATCATTTAAAATGTTACCTATACTTTAGGTATTTCTAGTACTAAGGTCTCACTGAAACGCTTTAAAATTCGCTCAAATTCCATAAAAGCCGTTCGTAAAATACTATAGTTTCATATCGACAGAGAAAGTATAATTGCGATACAATGGAAATTTTAGTTAACTTTCCGCGACTGGCAAACATCCCATACATTTACTAGACCTTTCGCAGCATGGTTTTAACTTTACGCCACGTGAACACCATCGTATATATAAATTGAGTGTAGTTCTGGTCATTAAATAAACTAAAATTGAAAGATTAAGTATCGTGTTGATAGATTTTAATTACTTAGCGCTCTCGACTGGTGACAGCATTTCCAATTACAACATTCCTATAAAACCATATACCAGTGTTTCAGATTACAGCTCCTATTGTTTTAAGGGACACTGTATGTCCCTTAGCTGTGGGGAGCCAAAATCCTAACTCGGGTAAAGCTCCTCATGTTCAGGTTGTTTTTCAAACAACCAAGATAATGATTCTAAAAACGGATTTGTTTAAATTTTTTGGGATTCATAAAAAAAACATAGGGCTGTACGGCCCCGCAAATGATCCCAGGCCCGCAAATGATCCCGGCCCGCAAATGATCCCAAAATCGTTCCGGAAATGATCCCGGTGTCCCAGGGATTTCGCCCCCCCGTAATCTCACCCCCCCGGGGGGCGAGATCACTAGGGATTTCGCCCCCCCGGGGGTGAGATCCCTAGTGATCTCGCCCCCCTCACTGGTCCCCCCTCAGGGATTTCGCCCCCCCCCCCTCTTCCTAACGATTTGCTGAGTGAACATGAACTTTAATATATGTCACTGTTAAAGTGCCCCTACGATCAAATTTTGACATATCATTTTTTTCTCATATTCGTAAAGTAGAGTGGCTATATTATTACCAGTTCAAACCGTTTTTCGATACGACGACGGGAAGTCCTATTTTTTGAACTCCGAATCTTGAATTTTACATCCGCCATTACGCGAACCCGCTCCTGTGGGCGAGGAATGCCTGGTCATTTTTTAGCGTACGTGACGTCATACACTTAAGGTTATCGTATACCTTCAGGGTACTGTTCCGGATAAAATTAAGTAGCGTCTCGAATATTCGTCGTATTTAGATAAATTATACCTCATTTAAAGCCTATAAAATTGGCTACAACGATATACCTAAGGTTTGTAATTTTGATAAAAGTGCGATTTTTAAATAAACTTCTTTTCCGAACAAGCGAGTTGGTTTCCAAAAGCTCCAACTCCACGGCAATTTAATGAATTTAAGATCTGTTTGCTTTTCTGGACTCCCACAGACCTTGTTTACGAAACTGTGTCGGCGATTGTGGAAATTCGAAGCCGTTCTGAAGATATTTTGGTCTTCGTGAAACTGCTAACGCGAATCCAAATATAGATGCGGGAATCGCTCTCAGCGCCTCTCTTTTAAAAATTAAAAAAATCGCCGACACAGGTTTTTTAGCTGATATAAATTGCCAACAATCTGTGAAAATTTGAAGTAATTCGCACAAATTCGCGTCGAGTTGGAGCTTTTTTCAAACTATGTTTAGAACGAAAATAGAAAGTCAAGAAAACGCTCTGAAATTAGTCGGCCGGCGAGACTGATTCTTTCAACCAGTGATTGGGAAATGTCACAGTCAAAACTTCCCACAACAACACGTGTGGCTACTTTTCCCATACAAACCTTCACGCGAACTAACATATGTAGTAAGAAAGTGTACCATTTTCCCGCTTTGAAAAGCAAACAAAACGTTTTGAATAGAGTTTGTGCATTGACCATTGTACAGGACTGTAGCAATTTAACGAACCACAAAGCTGGCATTTCGCTACATGAATAATTCAAGCCTTTAGTCGAGTACCAAGAATACGGTTTGTAATTCTCTTCAAGCCTCATGCAAGGATGGTTTGTGTACGTTTTGAGGACAGAAGCTTCTCCATAATTGTTTGTATCACATGGAATAGCCGGTAAGACCGTACTAGTATAGTACTATAGATTGACCGAAAAATAAGCGGCTACGTTTGCTGAGAACACTGAGTACATGTAGTTTATCATAAATAACTCATATTGCTGTTTCCTATAAACAGATAAACATATCGATGTAGTATGCCTTTTAATTTACTGCTAATTTTATTTTCAAGACAATAAACCACAGAAGAAACCACCAATATTATTTCATGAAGTACCTTGTTCAGTTGTTTGTGTGTCAAACAGAAAGTTTGGTTCTGTGATAGCCACTGTAAAAGCTGCAGATCAGTCAGTTTCAATACATTGTTTTAGTCTCTAGTAAATTCTTATCATTCACGATTTCATGTTAGACAAGAGAGCGATTTAATTTTATAGCAATTACATTGTATTTTAGAATGTAAATTCGCCGGAAAATCTATTGCCGGGACACAGATAATTCTCGATCTCTCTCATTTACGAACTAGCGATTATCCGGGTTTCTGTAAACAATGAACAAACTTAGGACTTATAAACTGCTGATCATTACCTTAGTGATTTCTCCGCTGAATTCTCCCTGTAGCCCGGATCCAGTAACAGCACAACCTGAAAGCCGAACCAGGGAAAATACCCTGGGGAAAAATTACCCCCAAAAGATAAGAAACCTCTGCTAGCTAGCACTCCTTACTGGCAGGCCACTTCCCAAGCGATTTTAGCGACTATTCATCGTCCAGCTTTCAACTCTGTCGCCAGCGGCTCTATTTCCCCCGAAATCATCAACATCCGGCAATAAATTTAAACAGAAAGACACATTACTATGTTCTGAAGAATCTGATGCAGATTTTAGGTCGTTATTTACTAAACCACAGCAAAATTCGCAGTGTGAGTTTGTCGACAACATAAGAAGAAATGTATGGGTTCGAAGCAACTTGAGAACGATGCGTTAAGTGTATGACGTCACACACGCTAAAAAATGACTAGGCATTCCTCGCCCACGGGAACGGATTCGAGTAATGGCGGACGTGATTTTGACGGTAAACTCTCTTTAAAATGTGTGGTCTAATTACTTAATCAATAAAACCGTCTATAAAACAAACTTACGATTGATCGATCGCGGTCCTCTTCACTGCGAACCATTGGGAACCAGACTAAAGTGAACTCTTGAAATACGATTGTTGACTATATTACAGCGCTTGAAAAACTTAATAATCACGCCGCTTCATTAAAACCAAAGCTAGCGCTGTTGACATTCTTTGCCTTTGGAGTCTTCTTTTCGCTTTCTATACTAAAGAGAAGCAATGGTATTCGTCTTATTAGAACAAATCTGTAGAGGAAGGCCGAAAATGTTGCTGTTCATCTGTTACACTATTTTACAAGTCGTGCTTGTGCCTGTATTAAAAACCAAGCGCGCCCAAAACAAAGAGGCGGGATTTCTTTGGATTGACAAAAACATTTGTTATCCTGGTAAGCTGTAGTGCTAAGTGTGTACGCCCTACGAGGGAAAGAGAAAAAATCTCTGACCCAAGTGGGACTCGGGTCAGAGATGTTTTCTCTTTCCCTCGTAGGGCGTGCACACTTAGCACTACAGCTTATCACGTTATATATTACATTCTTTACACTTACTAGTGCTACGCGGCAAACATGATTCAATATCATAACTACATATATTTGTTATCCTGGGCCTGACTCGTTTATTTTTCACAAAGCTCACAGTCTAATTGCAGAATTAAAAGAGCAACTAACCCAACTGTTTAAATAGCAAACAAATCATATTAATAGTTCTACCTCAGTTTTTAGTGACTCCGCAATGTTTCCTATAGTCTCATTCGTAAACCCACGCGGCATCAGTTATTAGTTGCTTTCTATACTAAAGAGGCATTTCTAGCGATTTTGGGATATTCGACTTATTAGAACAAATCTGTAGAGCAAGCCACAAATGTTGTCGTTCTTCTGTTACACTATTTTTGGCTAAGAGCTGTTAATTGGCTTTTTATTAAGTCGTGCTTGTGCCTGTATTAAAAACCAAACCATTAAAGTCCCCGCAAGGCTAGAGTGATTGAGAATTACTGCAATTGCAAGTTACCAGAAGCGTTCGGCGACATAGTGGAGTGCAGTCTGTGTGGTGACTGGTTTCACCAGAAGTGTGTTGGTCGCCAATTTGATACAAGCGTTGAGTGGCTCTGTAGTTCGTGCGCACCCCGATCATCGAAGAGGCTTCGTCGAGAATAGAGCTTGCCACATTTAAATAACTGTGTATATATCACTTTAATTGTTTAAATAAAATTGTTATATGAGCAGTTTGCTTGTTTCTATTTGGTTGTTTGTTTCAACATGCACGGATAAAGTTGAAATGCGTCCCAATTCTTATTTCAAAATATCAAGTCTTCACCAAAAGAATTACGATCGAAGATAAACGTTTATGAAATGTATCTAAGACTTGATATCCAACGAGTGAATACAGCGAACGAGTACGAGTATGACATCAATTGGATCACGAAAGCTGTTTTTAGCTAAAGCAACGTCGAACGAGCTTGCTTTTAGTACGAGAGAATTGGAGAGGGGGGGGCGAAATCCCCAGCTTAGTCTGTTTACACTGGGGGGGGGGGGGGGGCGAGATCCCTAAGGGGGGGTGAAATCCCTAGTGATCTCGCCCCCCGGGGGGGTGAAATCCCTTGTGATCTCGCCCCCCCGGGGGAGGGGGAGGGCGAGATCCCTGGGGGGGCGAAATCCCTACGACACCGGCTAAAAATATAGAATGGCAACGGATTTTGGATTGCGAGACTTTTCTGATTTGCAATTATTCATATAGTTTTCTTATGCTTATTATCATTTTGCGTATATTTTTCTTTAACTTTGGCAACATGTAAAGTAATAGCCAATAAAAAGTTTAGCTGGATTCCTTGAAAAATCTATCACAAACACTTAGTCTACGTTTCACGCGGTACTTAGATAACAAAAAAACGTGCAATTTTTAGAAATCCAATTTACTGTTTAAACGACCGTCTCTGCTCTACGAAACGCTTGTATGATATATAACTGATGATAACTTGCCGACAACAAATTAGTGGGTCGCCTGTGGTTTCGGCGGGAATCAACGCCTCGTAGGTGGCCTACAACCTTCGCCATTTAAGTACGGACCGCCCGACAAAATAAGGCTATTCAGAACACTGAACGAACTCCTCCGACACATCGCAGGCATTTTTTATGACTTCCCTTGTCCACCCTCCCCCTTCACAAACATTGAAATGGGGGAGGGGGGTTGTGTTAATAATAGCCGGAAATTGCTGAAGCGGTCCGACTTAAATGGCAAGGGTTGTAGGCCTAGTTGTGTGACAGTTCCTTCAATGTTTACAAATGCAAAATGGAGAAACCCTTGCTACTTCTTATTGTGCTATTGCTTATACTTTATTGTCTGAGCGTTTCCTCGGTAGGATATGAGGATGACAAAAAGAACAAGAAAGAGGTACGGGTATATTCTGATACCATGGAATACTGCGAAGACTGCAATTATTATCCTGGCATGTGAGACATGGCTTATTGCCAGTCCAAAACAATCAAGCGATTTTAACAGAATTGTTGTTGGCAATTTAGGATCAGGTAGATTTGCGTTACCGTTCCGTTTTCCTGTGTTCAGTGGAACCCCGTTATAAGGGACCAGAGAAAGTGTCCGTACTAACGGTGTCGCGGGTGTCCATAATAACGGGATACTTTTTTACAGTAAGGCGGGGTTCCACTGTATATAATACCCGCAAATATGGATTTTATCAATGGTTGTCATTGACGTATGCGTTGCCGTTTCTGTATAATTCAAAATGATAGGTGTACAATTTTGTCATGATTACGCATCAGATTTACGCATATGTTTACCAGTTTTATATTGCCGATGCGGCGTTTACCGAGGACGGATTGTATGAATGTAGCCTGCTTGCCGGCTCTTCTGTAATTTTGTTCTGTCGTTTTTTTTTCGGATTGGGTCACCACATTACAGAAGAGCCGGCAAGCAGGCTAGTATGAATATTATTAAACAGTCATCAGTCCAAGACGTCATTAAACAGTCGTCAGTCCAAGACGTCGTTAAACAGTTGTCAGTCCAAGATGTCATTAAACAGTATATAGGATTCCACAAAATTGTTGTTTGACTTTCTTTTTTTTTAATCAATCAAAATAGGATAATCCCGACAACCCAGATTAGGCTTTCTCTCGCTTTCTTGATAGTGAAATGTTAGGCAAATCAACTAGCGGTAGTCGACTACAATGCTCCTCTTTCATTACTAAAACATGGTTCTCAAACAAAGGAGCTATAAATGCAATTTTAATTAAAAGTATCGCGTCAAACGTTTTCCGGAAAATATTCAAGGAGCCCAGGTTTTCCTATGCGTTTTGAGCGGGCTGGTTTTAATTTGAGCTGCTTTAAAAATACAGTAGATTGATTATTTTACAATGAAAGCGGCGTCTATTACTTACTAACACGTACTCAGAACATTTATTTTCGGATAACTATATTCATCATGCAGTGTATCCAGCCAAATTTTTTTGATTGAAAAATATAAAAAAAGAATTGTATATATGCAAAGTTATAAGCATAAGATAAAAACATATAGAAATCCAAATAAAAAGTCTCGCAATCCAAACTCCGTTGCCATTCTTGGATTTTGGGATCATTGCGGGCCGGGATCATTTGCGGGACGATTTTGGGATCATTTGCGGGTCGGGATCATTTGCGGGCCTGGGATCATTTGCAGGGCCGTACAGGGCGCTACAACTCGCGGATGGTCAGTGAGCTATTTTGGCATATACTAAAAATCACGTGACGGATGCCGTCATCATTACGCCATCGCCACTAATTGATTTGTGGGGACACAATGGCATGCCTGTCCAAGTTTCAGAACTGTCTGGCATTAGAAATGAGGGCGATATAGGCATGTATTTAACATCACGTGACCGTTGACGTCATCGTTACGTCATCACCACTAAGTGATTGATAGGGACCAGGAGTACATTACCCGGAGCATCCATCTGTCATATATTCAGACCGGGTTATTTTTAGATTTCACATCTTTTCATTAATCATTTGAATTACAATTACGCAAACAATTACAATTACTCCTAAAATAGTAAGCTCCGTGCATTGGGGTATGTTTCTGATAATTGTATAGGGCTCTAAGTTATTTTTCTTTCGGAATACATGTTCCTTACACTTAGTCGGATTACATGACATAGAATTTAGATCAGACCAATCAAAAAATTGTTGACGTCCGTCAATATATCTTCGGAACGGAAAAGTCAACGACGTGCTCGATCCACAGGTTAAAACTGTATAAATTACTACGCATCCACGTACCAAACCCCGTTCCCAGAGCCCGCAATCTTTTAGCCAGCGCCAAGATAACCCCAATAACTCGTTCTGCACATGCGTGCACCATAAGTTAACTAGGGTCCCAATCTCGTACCCAGACCCAATTTGTTTCTTACTGCGCAGTAAGAAACAAATGGGATCTGGGTACGAGATTGCTAGGGTCCCTAAGGGCAACTCGCGGATGGTCAGTGAGCTATTTTGGCATATACTAAAAATCAGGTGACCGATCATTTATTTATGTATTTACTTTTTTACTTACTTACTCATTTATTTATTTACTCACTTACTTATTCTTCTTTCTCCCTCTTCGTTAAGTTATCATAACCTATTTATAATTTGTTAATTTTAAAGACTACGGCCGCCTAGATTAGTTAATGCTACCTGTGGACCAGATCATGTACATATTTTCCGAATGAACAGCAATAAAATGTTTTTTTTTTTAGCGAAAATAGGAGCCCATTACCAGGAGCGTCCATATATGCTATACCCGTGAGTCAGCGTATGACCGGTTTGAGCTATTTTTAGAACATGTTTCCCGGGTAACTGTCTTCTGATTCTGCTGCGATCGTGCATATGCTTGCCGTAATTATCGTCGAGATTAAGAATTATCTATTGTTCTTTGAGGTGATTTTACTAACGCTGCATTGTCCCGACTATGGTTTGATTGGATTCCCAATCTTATAAAACATAGTGGCTTGGTGGGCAAGTCTTCGACTCTCAAGGTAGTCCCAACCCAAGGCACTTACAAGTTCCGAAGTACTGGAGTAACGGTCATATACGCGCTGCATTTTTGTGCACCTGCTCTAACTCATTTACATCACGATCCGTATAGGGGTTGCATGCCTCCGAAGCATACTCAAGCTTTGGTCTAACCATAGTTAATAGAGTGGAATGGTTATGAAACCCGGCAAACTTCAAAGGGGCTAACAAAGGCGCTGCGATTTATGTTGGAAGGGGGCAAGACAAAAGATTGTGCAGGGTCATAGTTCATTAGCGTCCCCTGAACGACTGAACTCACACGTTTCTATTGGGTGATTGATTAACACATTGGAATTTCTATTGTGTTTTGTGCAGGGTAGTGGTTGAAAAAAGCTAACAAATACATATAACAAAGAAGGTCGCTGGGTTTCATAACCATTCCACTCTATTAACTATGGTCTAACTAAGGTTTCAATTGGTAAGCTATTTTCTTGACTGGTTTCGTGCATGGGCCTGCGGACGATTCCTAGTATCTTATTGGTACTTGCTGCCACTTTAGAGCAGTGTGTGTTCCAGCGGAGGTCATGTGTCTGTGTCACTCCAAGGTAACTGTGGGAGGGTGCTTTCGCCAGGTTTTTACCATTTAATGTGTAGGGATATTCACTAGCATTCTTTTTATTAGTTATTGGATTGGTTTAAGTCCGGCCGTTCACACCGTGTCTTTGTTAATGGAGGACTTTCTAATGTGTATCATCTTATGCATGGCGTTCTCCACTCGCGGCGATCTTGCCTTGGTCCCCTCCTATTCAATATTTATACACACAAGTTATTTGACATCTCCCTCAAGTTCATTGCGGAGGACACGCAGCTCTACTTCGCCCACACAGTTCGACCCAGTGCTTCTTCTAATGTTGAAGCCGCTGTTAGCTTAATGTCGCAGTGCATCAAAGATATACGAAGCTGGATGATCACAGACAGACTTATGCTTAATGACTCAAAAACTGAATTCTTAATTATTGGCACGAAGCAACAGCTAACTAAAATTGACATTGATCGCATGATAGTTGGTACATCGAAAGTTGTACCTGCTTCCGTAGTTAGAAACCTTGGAGCATGGTTTGACAATAGCTTAACTATGTCTAGTCATATAAGTAAGGTCTGCGGATCAGCATTCTATCATTTGCACAATTTAAGACGCATTCGTAAGTACTTGTCTCCTGATGCAACTAAAACTCTGGTTGACGCTTTTATAACTAGCCGTGTTGACTATTGTAACAGTCTACTGTATGGGTTGCCTGACTGCCAGCTAAATAAGCTCCAGCGCGTCATGAATATATATGCTAGATTTATATATATATATATATATATATATATATATTTACATATACATATCTATCTACCATACTATATCCAGTTAACAACATATTTTTATTATATTCTTACTAGATGTTATGCGCAACTGATCATTTTATGTAAACTGCGCAATATAAGTATTAAATTATTATTATTAGTTATTGATAGTAGGTGGCATTTGACGGTATTAAAGTCCATAGACCAGGTTATACACCACTGTTCCAACCTGTTTAAGTCAATTTGTAGTATCTCGTGATCTAAGTTAGAGCCAGATCTCCCTGTACACAATAGTGTCGTAGGCAAAAAGTCTAATAGTGGACTTAATGCCTTCCGATATGTCGTTTATATATAACAAGAACGACGTCGGGCCAAGGACAGACCCTTGGGGGACTCATGCCGCGAATGCCGTAATACTCTGATTCGGCCGCCTACTTACAATGAGACACCTTATAGAAGGCCTTACTAAAGTCGAGTAAAACTGTGTCGACTTGGCCGTGTTGTTCAGCCCAATAGCCCAGTCATGAATTGCTAGAATAAGCTGTGTTGTGCACGAAAGGTTTTTCCTGAAGCCATGTTGATTTCCCAATATGATATTGTTAGTGGAGAGGTGCTGATTTATGTGGCTGAGAACAATACGCTCTAGAACCTTACAACACAGACTGGTGAGTGAAATGTGTTTAGAGCTAAGCTAAGTCACTAAATAACAGACAATTATAATGCTTCTTTAATGGTCCTGTGAACTAATTGATCCAAAACCTAACCCTACATTTAAAAACACCCTAATCGTCAACAAGGGGTGCTCACTAACTTTGGGTGTTTAGAGCTATATAATCAATAATTTTGGGTGTCCAGGGCTAAGTCACTAAACAACAGACAAATGTAATGCTATCCAACATTTAAAAGACCCTAAAATGTCAAAATGACGTAGGTAATGTTTTAACATAAAAATGGCCTAGATTGTTTGAAAATAACCTAGATTGTTTGAAAAACGACCGAAAGTGAGAAACAACCTATGTGAGTCCATGATGTGAGTTACCTAGCAAAAAATTCAATCGAGCTTTGCTCTAAATAAACTGACAGTCTGCCTTAGCTAAGGTTAAGTATTTCATTCCTTTAAAGTTTTCGGGAAAAACGAAAATTTATGATAACCTGTTACTGATGGTGCAACTTTATATGAATGTTCGTGAAGATGACGACTTGTCCGTTTCATTGGGGTAAGATATTTCTCATTTTCAACATCAATTAGGCCATTATGGATCTTATATAGCATAGTCAGTCTGCTCTTTTTCCTTCTGCTTTCGAGGATGTCCCATTCAAGTTCCTTCGACATCCCACTAACACTAGAAGTGTTGTGGTAACGATTTAGAACAAAACGTGCTGCTCGCCTCTGCACCATTTCAAGTTTGTCAATGTTCTCTCATCAGTGTGGATCCCAGACCGTACATGAGTATTACACAATTGGTCGAACCAAGCTCTTATAGGCCACATTTTTTAGTGTGGGTGAATTAATTCGGAGGTTCCTGTTCAGGAAGCCAAGCGTTCGATTCACTTTTCTGGTGATATTCGAAATATGGCAGTTCCACCGGAGGCCGGTCTGCTGAAAATGTCACTCCCAAGATATTTAGCAGAATCCACGATCTTGAGGCGTTTTCCTTGCAGAGTATAGTCATGAACAGAAGGAGCCCATTTGCGAGTAACCCGTAAGACATGACATTTGTCAGCATTGAACTCCATGAGCCATTTATCCTCGCACATTTCGAGCTTGTTCAAGTCACTTTTCAGGGTGTCATTATCACAATGTAATTGAATGGCAAGGTACAACAGTGTATCATCTGTAAACAAGCGAACTGTCGAATCCAAGCTCTCTGGTAAGTCGTTTATGCACAGTAGGAAGAAACATGGGCCTAGCACTGGCTTCTGTGGGATCGAACCCCCGACTTAACTTGGGTTTTATGTGAGTGTTCACCATTCACAACAACCTGCTGGGAACGGTTTGCAAGAAAGGCTTCGATCCAGTGGTTTGTATTCCCTCTAATACTATAATGGTCTAATTTTTGGATCAGGCATTTATGACCAACTTTATCGAATGCCTTCGAGAAATCCATAATGAGTACATCAGTTTGGCCACCACCTTGCATGTTAGATACTAAATCATGCACCAGTTCGAGCAATTGGGTGTCACAAGACCCTTGTTCTCTGAAATCCATTGCAGATGGTATAACATGTTGTTGTTGTATGCATGCCTCATAATACCACTAGCAAGTATGTGTTCCATCAGTTTACAGGCTATACACGTTAGTGATATTGGCCCGTAGTTTGCAGGTTCAGTTTTCGTTCCTTTTTTGAACACTGGAGTGATGAATGCAGATTTCCAGTCCTCTGGTACCTCACCAGACTCATATGACATCTTGAAAATTGTAGTCAACATTGGAGCTATTATACTAGACATCTCTTTCAACACCCTTGGTCTAATTTGGTCTGGTCGTGAAGCTTTATGAACTTTCAGCTGCTGTAGCAACTTCAGAACTCCAGATTCTGATATTACAATGTCAGTCATGCTTGGGTACGGTGAATGAGATGGTAATAAATTTGGCATCACACAAGTTTTTATTGTGAACACTGATCTGAATTCTCGAAGGAGGGGGGTGGTACTCCTTTATATGGCCTATACGGGTATGTGCCGCGGGATAGGGTATGGTTTTTGAGCTGCCGAGGTCTGGAATAGGATATCCTTTCGGGATCTGGGATAGGGTATAGATTTGTGCTTCAAGTCTGGGATAGGGTATATATTTTTTTGCTTCAAGCCTGGGATAGAATATGGTAAACGGCATTTTTACGTCTGGGATAGGGTCAGGGTTTTGAGGTATCCGCGACACACCCCTACCCAAAAATCTTCTGAGTGCTCCCCCTGGGTCTGAATTGTTCATTTAGCATGTTGGCTAATTCTGTTGGGGCAAATACTTCTCTCCATCTGTCACTAAGTGATGTGATTCCCACTGTATCTGTTCGGCGATGCTTAACAAATGTCCAGAATCGTTTCATTCCAGTACGACCATTAGGAGTACTATCATCTTGCATAGGTGTTATTAAGGACTCAACATTGTTTCAGTATGCACGTCTCAGTTCACTTTGTATCCCTTTAGATTCTTTATTCTCTTAGTCAGCTTGCTCAGATCATTCACACCAGTTCTTGGACATTTCATTTGCAGCCAACTTATTTCTTTAATTTTACTTATAAGTTTCCTGATATTTGGTGTCACCCATGCATGATAGACAGTCCTTAGGTTTACAAGTTTTATGGGGAATGTGTGACTTGATCCCTTTGATAAGAGCATGTTTCAGTTTTAGCCTAAGATCATTCACTGATAAGTTGTTCTTACTAGCTTATATGTTACCTGCAACTGCAGTTAGGTCTTCAGCAAAGCTATCCCATCTTGCTTTTATATAGAGAGGGATCTCTCGAGGCTTCTGCTTGTGCCGTACTGGTTGTAGATCTAATTTGACAAAGGGGCAGTTATGATCACAGTCACCTGGGATAACTGAAATATCCTTAACACTGCTTGGGTTATTAGTTGAGATGACCAGATCTAGGGTATTCTGGTGCCTAGTGGGTGTATTCTCAGTGAAACGCTATTAATAATAAAGTTGAGGTCATTTATAAATAAATTGAACAATGGTGGATCTAGGATCGAGCCTGTGGTACACCATGTTTGACAGTTTCCCAGTCTGAGAAAGAGTTTCCCACTCTGACACGTTGTTTTCTGCCAGATAGGTATAAATGCATGAGATGTGCTGCATCGTCAGTAAAGCTTTCAGTTTAGATATTTTAAAGAGGCTATGGCGGCACACAGAATCGAAGGCTTTGGATAGATCAATGGTGATGGCAACGGATTGAGAGTGACTAGATTGGCCCGTGTCAGCGTACCGTGATCATCAAGGTCGTAAGTATAGGGTGGCTAGATTGGCCGGTGATCGAGGCCATATGGGAAGAGTGGTTAGATTGGCCCGCGATCGAGGCCGTAAGAGAAGAGTGACTAGATTGGCCCGTGATCGAGGCCGTAAGAGGAAAGTGCCTAGATTGACCCGCGATCGAGGCCGTAAGAGAAGAGTGACTAGATTGGCCCGCGATCGAGGCCGTAAGAGAAGAGTGACTAGATTGGCCCGCGATCGAGGCCGTAAGAGAAGAGTGACTAGATTGGCCCGTGATCGAGGCCCTAAGAGAAGAGTGACTAGATTGGCCCGTGATCGAGGCCGTAAGAGAAGAGTGACTAGATTGGCCCGTGATCGAGGTCGTAAGAGAAGAGTGACTAGATTGGCCCGTGATCGAGGTCGTAAGAGAAGAGTGACTAGATTGGACCGTGATCGAGGCCGTAAGAGAAGAGTGACTAGATTGGCCCGTGATCGAGGCCCTAAGAGAAGAGTGACTAGATTGGCCCGTGATCGAGGCCGTAAGAGAAGAGTGACTAGATTGGCCCGTGATCGAGGCCGTAAGAGAAGAGTGACTAGATTGGCCCGTGATCGAGGTCGTAAGAGAAGAGTGACTAGATTGGACCGTGATCGAGGCCGTAAGAGAAGAGTGACTAGATTGGCCCGTGATCGAGGCCGTAAGATAAAAGTGACTAGATTGGCCTGTGATCGAGGCCGTACGGAAAAAGTGACTGGATTGGCTCGTGATCGATAGGCCTAAGGAGAAACTGAGTGATATAAATTTGGCCGCTGCCATTTTCCAGCTTCTGACAAATATATGTAGTCATGCATTCGATTGTTATGCGATAAATTCATTCGTTTCTATCAAACTGGGTGGGATTTCGTCTTATTCGATCCATATCTTGTCTCAGGTATGATAGTTTTTTTTTATCTTCGGTTAGGGTGTGTAACTATAAATAAATAAATGGTTTATTTCACGTCGAAGATACAGGTAGACGTTACCGGATCTCCAAAGCCAACCCTCGGAGCAAGGGAGAGATACCAACAAACTAAACTCACACATGGCGTCGGGTCCGGGAATCGAACCTGGGCCACAGAGGTGAGAGGCGAACCGCTTAACCACTGCGCCACCCCGACTCCCCAAACTCACATGGGTTAGCCTTTTAACTGCATGGGCTGCCTGGACGTTCCGTTTTCGTTCTACTTAAATAAATACATCAACTTTATTAGCGTGTCACACGTTCTGGAGCTAATAGTACTAAATAAATAGGGAACACAACATAAGATTTACAATAAATATAAAATGTTAAATGATAAAATGTGGCATATATAAAAAAATATAAAATATATAAGCGTAGAAGGGTGTTACGCTTGCGACACCAGACGAAGGGTTGGGTACCTATCCATGTGCTAATGCACGATGCCTTACCTGGTAACCAGTAACCACACATTTACCAGCACAAACAATGGACGGAGTTTCCGCATTGGTTGGAGAGCATCGTGTATTTCTAGATGCGTAGTGTACCTGGCTACTGGTAAAGTTTGTAAAATATGGTATGTGGATAATACATCGCACAAGCTTAGGGATAGGATTATTGGGCATAGGAAGAACAAGGAGTCGATTTGCCAACACCTTAGTGAGCGAGTGACAATATTTCCCCCATACCAATAACTCTTGGGTTGCTACGCAATATCCAAGAGTTGTGGGCGCGACAGAACTTTTAGAACAATTAGTCAGTATGTGTGAGTGGGTTAAATATGTTAAAGATGAAAGGAACTAACAGTGTTTACAGTACGTGACAACATCATGGATTACATAACGGTGTATTTCCTTTGTCATTCGCTCACTAAGGTGTTGGCAAATCGATAACGAACAGAAAAACTCTTGAATATATTTCGGTGCTACATGTAGATCATGTATACACTTATGCAGCAAAACGAGAGATTGAACATATCACCGATGCTCTAATATTTTCATAATACACAGGCGTCCACCATGTTTTCTAATGTTTTCATAGTGCACATGGGGCCATCCTATTAAGGCCCTCGGGAGATATTCTTCATTTTTGAGATTTGTCTCCAGGCCTCCATACCAAATGACGTCATAAATAATATGTGCACATTCCAAAAACCTGAATATCTCTGGAATGATATGCTAATGTCATCCTTCCTCATTTCGAAAGTATTTTAAACTGAGATCTTAATTTTAATTACGAAAATGTCATTTCATAAACACTTAAGTGTAGATTTCTCACACAGTCAAAACGCATCACAAGGTTCACTCTAATCTTTTTTTATTTCGAAGCATTTAAGGCTACAATTTTGTTTTGGTTATTCCGTTACGCAATAATAATAATAATAATAAGACTTTATTTTACGAGGGTAACACATAACAGTAAAAACTGACAACCTTGTGGCCCTCAAAGATTAAAGCGGTTAAATACTTTCCGTCCATAAAAAAGTACAAGTCGGATAATAATAAAAGAGCAACTACCAACTAACAGATATTGCTACACCATAGACCCATTCGAAAAATGGCGTCCAATTTAACTAACTATTGTTTAGTACTGACTAGTCTCGCTTACACGTTCAAAAGCTTTTGTGTGTACTGACTAGCCTCGTGTTCACCTTACCAGGACAATAGCTTTTTAAATTGGACGCCATTTTTCGAATGGGTCTATAGTTAATAGAATGGAATGGTTAGGAAACCCGGCAAACTTCAAAGAGGCTAACAAAGGCGCTGCGATTTAGGTTGGAAGGGGGTAAGACAAAAGATTGTGCACGATCATAGTTCATTAGCGTCCCCTGAACGATTGAACCCACACGTTTCTATTGGCTGATTGATTAACCTATTCCAATATCTATTGTGTTTTGTGCACGGTCACGGTTGAAAAAAGCGAATTAAGACCTATAACAAAGAAGGTCGTTGGGTTTCATAACCATTCCACTCTATTAACTATGTACAAACGAAGTCAATCAGTACCAGTCAGTTTAATACAATTCCACTATCGACAGTAATACCAATCTTAGATTTTTTCGAGACTGCTGAATGAAGAGAGTTCCTAATAATGAAGATTTGTCTTGAAGTAGTTTGAATTGGTCGTACTTACATTCTCGGCTAGTGTCACTGGTTTGTTGGTTTAAATAATATATCCAAGCAGTGAAACGTCACTTTTTTTTTCTATGATCGCTCTTCATCGAAAATGAAAGCCGTATTAAATAAAATATTTTATGTCAAGATTCCTTACCTAAACAATACAACAAAGCAACACATACTAATTGGTAGTTACTCTTTATAGAATGGTATACAATGGCAGTTTAAGTCATATTTTCCCCCCGGGGGAGGGACTCCCCATAAAAATAGACCGGGGTGCTCGACGTGAGAAATGAAATTCACCCCTAAAAGATAGCAATATGGGCGTGGCTCACAAAAATTTTACCCCTAAAAGATAGCACTCCAAAAGACAAATTTGTGCAAACTAAAGTAAATAAGAGACAAAGCTCTGCCCCATAACCTCGTCTTTAATATTCGGATGGATCAAACTCTATATCGAAGCCGTAAATACCGATTCAACTTGTGGGGTCTCATGCTCGAGGATCCAGCGCTATTTTTTCTCGGCCACAAAAATTTTGGGTCTCGGAGACCCCTAAAAGATAGCAGACCTTTGAAATACCCCTAAGAGATAGGTCGAGCACCCCCGTCTATTTTTATGGGGAGTCCCCCCCCCCCCCGGGATTTTCCCTTGAATTATTTTTAGAAAGCAGGTATAGTTAAGGCTGGTTCTCGTATAATCCTCCCAATCGCTTGATTCTTTTGTTCTGCATATTAATTTACGCTTCGATTCACACCGAACAAAAGGTTCAAGCGATCAGGACGATTAGATGAGAACCAGCCCTTATTACTGTACGACTTTTGAGGATAATTTTCGTCAACTTCTTACTGGTAATAAGTTTTGCTCATGCTATACTCAAAAAAGGGAGAAAGTTTAGGAAACTATTTGCGACTTACGTCGAGACTGGTGTTTTAGTGCGAACACTGTTTTGTCAAATAATCATTTCTTACGAAAACAAGCATCTGCAGCTGTAAACATTCCCAAAAATCGTACGTAGAAGCTGTATCACCCGGATATGTAATAATCAACAGGAAATGTAATACTAACCGGATATGTAATAAAAATCAACAGGATCTGTAATAACAACAGGATATGTAATAAAAATCAACAGGATTTGTAATAAAACGTTAACAGGAAATGTAATACATTTTTAACCGGAAATGTAATAAAATAGTTAACAGGAAATGTAATAACAATCAACAGGAAATGTAATAACACTACTTGGTCGAGGTAGCGTATCATCAATCACTCTAGCAGTGAACAAACAACACCTACCAATGAATGACGTCATCAGTCATGTGAGTCATTTAGTGATCACAATCAGCTTCTCAACCTGCACGCCAAAGATCACGTGATCAGCGCTGCGAACGTCAGGTTGGAACAAATTAAACAAGCAAATTGTATGACGTCATAGAACACACGTCACATAGGCTTATCCTTAATTATAGCACCTAACTTTTTTTACCGTTTTTTTTTTCTTCACGCAAAAAGATTCCTGGTTTCACCAAAATATTATGTAGGCCGACTTCAAACGTCCCTTGACATAAGCTGTAGATCGTCTTCCAGGGCCCAGGGGGCAGATTTGCTTTTTCCCGATGTCATGTTTTACCGCTATAATTGGCGCTGGAAGGAAGAGAAAAACCGAAATGAAGAGAGTCTTAGCCATATTTGTACGACTGCAAAACTGGAGACTTAAGACAGAGAATAACTCACGTGACGTTCGCAGCGTTGATCACGTGATCTGTGACGTTGTGCAGGTTGAGAAGCTTATTGTGATCACAGACTAAATGATTCACATGACTGGTGACGTCATTCAAGTAATTGGTAGGTGTTGTTTGTTCACTGCTAGAGTAATTGATGATACGCTTCCTCGAACAAGTAGTGTTATTACATTTCCTGTTGAATGTTATTACATTTCCTGTTAACTATTTTATTACATTTCCGGTTAAAAATGTATTACATTTCCTGTTAACTTTTTATTACAAATCCTGTTGATTTTTATTACATATCCTGTTGTTATTACAGATCCTGTTTATTTTTATTACATATCCGGTTAGTATTACATTTGCTGTTGATTATTACATATCCGGGTGATACAGAAGCTAGGCTAGAAAATAGTGTTTACATCTTGTTCGGAGTAATATAGGTAATAAAAGTACTCGGGTCTCCTTACAAAGTCTACAAGCTGTACCTGTTCTAGCAACAGATACAACATATGCGTGTTAGTGTTAACAGTTCTTTCTTCACGAGCTACGAGTAAGATTATCTTCTATCCATAAACCTGGGCAACACATTTGGTTGGTGGCCCCAGTCTCTTTCGGGAAGGTGTCCCGTGACAACACAACCTCGAGGTTAAAACAATGATTATCATGAATTGTCAAATCACCTCAAAACAATGATAATCATTATTCTTAAAGGGGCTATGTCATGGTCCTGCGCATGTATCGAGTAATCGCTCGTTTAGTGGCTGTTAATTGGATACAAACAGAGTAGTATAGCCGGGAGTAAAATGATACCACCTTGTATTTTTTTTCAACAAACATTCGATGGCACCCTCCCTCATCGTCGGGGCCATCGAATGTTTGTTGAAAGAAAAATACAAGGTAGTATCATTTTACTCCCGGCTATACTACTAGAGTTTTCTAACAATTCACAGGTCTATCATAAGGTATATATCACATGACGATCGAGATTAAGGTTCTAACAACTCAACACATATTAGAGATACGCTACCATAAGGTATATATCACACGACGACTGAGATTGATATATATAGGTATTACCAAAGAAAAATGGTGACCCTCGAAGAAGCACGCAGGCAAGCAAAGCAATTTGGTCTGCGAGGTATCTCGAGGCTCAACAAAGCCAAGCTCGTTCAGGCAATATCTGAGGTTCGTGCCACTGAACGGCAGAAGAGAATCGAACGAGCTGACCAAACAGCTCTTCGAGGCGATCCTGAAAATTCACACAAACGTGCACAACGCGCGCGTGAAACCAAACAGTTGGACGAGGAGGTTGCGACAAGCCTAAGGGCAAAAGCTGTCGAAGAACGGGCTATAGCGAACCCTCTAGAGCGTTTGCCTCATATGCGACGAGCTATCCGGAGGTTCCAGCAAAAGCCTCGTAGTGAGCCATTGGAACGGAGTCTAGCTCGAGAGGCAGCCACTATTCTAAATGAGAGAGATGGTATGCTTGAGGGAGAGGAGAAAGGTAGGCGCACTATCCGATGGCGCTTCTTCCAAGGTGTGGCAGGCGATTTAACGCCTAGGATCGTAGGAAAGTTGACTGCAAATGTAGAAACGAGCTTTTATCTACGTTATGGTTACTCCTATCGCATTCGCAATGTTAACGATGGGCGTGTGATGCTCTTCTCCAAGACAGTCCCAGGCTCTCCATGGGTGAATGTCCTAGGTAATGCAGAGAAGTGGATCAACGACAAAGAGATAGCTCGTTTGAACCCCGACAACATTGATCGTCCAAATACTCAGTGGGCATTCGTGCGTTGGATCCACGTAGATGTCAAAGTCGTGCTCGATCGCCAGCCATTGTTGGGACTTTGTACGATGTGTGGTTTACCACGACGACGTGAACTTAGTAAGGAGAAACGTAAAATCAAGGCTTGCTTCTCGAACGTATTGACAGAATTGAAGAACAAGACTCCTAGAGACAACGTGGATGAATTGGCAGTGGAATTATAGGGCTGCGAGACTCCTAGAGATATAAAGAGCTTACTAGAAAATTTCAATAATTTGGAATAGCAATAAAAAAAAATAAGAGTAGTATGGAAAGTGGGTCGTGAGTTGTTAGAAACCTCTAGTAGTATAGCCGGGAGTAAAATGATACTACCTTGTATTTTCTTTTCAACAAACATTCAATGGCCCCGACGATGAGGGAGGGTGCCATCGAATGTTTGTTGAAAAAAATATATAAGGTGGTATCATTTTACTCCCGGCTATACTACTAACAGTTAAACTTCCCTCCCTCAATGCTTGATTGAAAGGATTTTCAATATTTCCCTGGAGTTTATATACACTATTTGTTAGTCATTTTTGCATATTTGCTTTCATTTTAAGCATCCCACATGGCCGAGAGGTTCGTTAGTTCATATCAAAATCGGTGGAAATAGTTGTTTCCGGCCCGGAAAAACGAATGTAAAGTCTTACCGTGACACAGCCACTTTAAAAGCAGTCAAGGATAAAGATAAACGATTGTCAAATTTCGAACGGCGGTAGACGCGCTTAGTGTAGTGGTCATGACGTCTGTATTACCAATCACTACACGCAAACGGTTACGAGTTCGAGCCAGAGCAGGAGCGCTCAAACAAATTATCTCTCTCGTTTACCTTCTCTTCTTGTTTACCTGTGAATCCTAGCTCTAGGTGAGGGAGAACCCGTCGTTTACCCGTGAACTCGTCCGATGGTTAGGGTTCGGTTTGTGGTTCGGGTTCGGGTTTGTCTTAGAATAACGATTATCATTACTTTAAAGCGATTTGACAAATAATGATAATCATTGTTTTTAACCTCGAGAACGCGTTGCCCGTAACGACTAGTTGATAGCATTTCAGATTTCACTTCGCTACAAAGAGCTAAAAAAGGGGCGATATTCTTCATTCTTAAGATACGAAGTCCTTATAAGGAGCTTGTTATATTTGATTATATATACTGATTAATGTAAAGCATAGTGCTTCAGACAACATTTAGCGGTTAATTTAACGATTGAAAGCTGTAGACTGCGACTTCTTAACCAGCAAAGCAACTAAAAATGTCACAGCTAACTAAGTTATTAATAATGCTAATGACTCAACATAACGATTTGCCTCCCTTATTATCAAACACAAATGGCTTACCAGGAAAGGGTCACTTTCTTATACTAAACGCATATGACTAGCTCTTCGTTCAGTTGGACCACGGACTAAGATTCGAACTATCGAGTAAACGTGTATGACTCAAAATTTTTATGTTCATGTCACACTGTTGAAAATGTATATACTCTAGAGAAAAAATATATGTTCCAAAAAGATTACTGATCAAAACAAGGGATCGATAGCAAACTATTGTTACGCTAAACCTTTAGCTTGTAATACAATAGGCAAATGGTTACGTTTAAGAGAGTATCTTTATACTTTAAGGAAATACAATGAAGGCTTCCATGTATTTCTTTTTATCATCTGATATGCTATAAAATATTCGAATATAATTTTATGCATGTGCATGGTACATACAAGAACGTACATATTATATTTTAGTATAAAACAACCAGTGGACTATTACAAATCCTGCATTCTGATTGGCTACCCTACTATAGGTCTATTTGTGATAGCCCATGGTAGAGAAAAACCGCACGCATTTTCACGAAATAATATTTTTTTCAACTTCAATTTGTTTCTTTCTATTATTTTCTACTGTACGTCTAGTTAGTTTATACTAAAACAATTAGACCTCTCGCCCTCATGGGCTACGAGTTAAATAGCCCATTCGGCTGCGCCTCATGGGCTATTGACTCGTAGCCCATTCGGGCTGCGGGTCTAATTGTTAAATAGTTCATAATAATAATAATAATAATAACACTTTATTTAATGAGGATATGCAGATAAAGTTTACACTTGTTTCCAATCTGGTCCTCCTAACTATTATATGCCAAGATAGAAACATGATATAATTACATTATAAGACATAATAGATAATTATTTAACTACTCAAAAAGGAATATACATTATTGGGAAGATATGAAAAAACATTGAATAAAATATAAACACTATAGCTTTAGAATTATACAATTAAAAACATATATGTAAACGAAAGGTGGTTACATGTATTAAGGGATGGATCTAGAAACATCGTTAGACATCACAGTTAGTAAAACCTATTGCTCTTCAACTCATTAGCATTAGTGAGTCTAGCTTTAAAATATTTCCTACAAAATCTATTAAATTTTGGTAATGTATCAGATTTAGTAGCAGTGACAGGAAAACTATTCCATAGCGACGGTGCTAGAAACGAGAAACAACGCTTTCCGGCATGGGCTATTGACTCGTAACCCATTCGGGCTGCGGGTCTAATTGTTAAATATGCCGTTATTTCATTGATTTAGTAGATTTTCATTATATTATCCCGGCACAGTTGTTAGATAGCTGCTGCTTTCGTAAATATTCTCATCAATCACTTTTTTCAAAATCCTACATAAGAAAAATGTGTACTCTAAAAACCTCGAGCAAACCTTATTTTTAAATGTGTTTCAACATTTTGATGATATGAAAGAATGTCATGTGACCGTTTTTAGGCAACCATTGCACAAACGCAATAGAGCCTGTTATTTTGGTTGTTTTGTTTCAGTTTCTTCACCAACTATAACGAATAATCGCTTTTCATTATTCGCTTTTGCAATCTCGTTCTACCCAAGTGAAATCCCGTGACTATTTAACAATTAGACCCGCAGCCCGAATGGGCTACGAGTCAATAGCCCATGAGGCGCAGCCGAATGGGTTATTTAACTCGTAGCCCATGAGGGCGAGAGGTCTAATTGTTTTAGTATAAACTAACTACTCGGACAGTAGAAAATAATAGAAAGAAACAAATTGAAAATGCGTGCGGTTTTTCTCTACCATGGGCTATCACAAATAGACCTATAGTAGGGTAGCCAATCAGAAAGCAGGATTTGTAATAGTCCACTGGTTGGTTTATACTAATCCCTTATATGGCTAGTTTGCGTGACGTCACATGTGATAGTAACATGGTAACCGGATGACGTCATATCTAAGTCATTTTTTTGTTGCAGACATCAGTGCAAAACAAGGCTCATACATATGAAATATCTCCTCTTCCCATGTTTTATATGCGGGTACATGTTTAGTATATTCCAATATAAATTATAGTGGGTGATATTGCTATACGGAGGATCTTGCGTGGCTACGAGGAGATACGGTTTTTATCTTCGAGTGACGAATGTCGTAATACACGAGTGTGCACAACGAACGAATGTGTCAAATCAAATTTACCAACAGAAGATAAAACAGCATCTCCAAGCTGCCATGTATTCTGTTTATTATTCACTAAGCTATAAATTACCGTATCTCCAAGCTGCCATGTAATATTGTGTTTATTATTCACCAAACTATAAATTACCATATCTCAAGCTGCCATGTAATATTCTGTTTACTATTCACCAAGCTATAAATTACCGTATCTCCAAGCTGCCATGTAATATTGTGTTTATTATTCACCAAACTATAAATTACCATATCTCAAACTGCCATGTAATATTCTGTTTATTATTCACTAAGCTATAAATTACCGGGTTTGACGAGCGACATAAAAGTGATGACGTCACAGATGAGTCATTTTTTGATATTTCACAATTTATTTATGTCGAGCGTAAAACCCGTTGATTTAAGGCTTGGGAAATAATATCCTTTAATATGTATGATATTTTAGTGTGTCAGTTGCAAGTCCGACTTGCAGTGCAATTTTTAAATCATAGTGCTTTACGTCGTCCCACTGGTGATGAGATTGTTTTTTCCTCAGTCAGATTTTGAAATATCTAACTAATGGCCATCTTGTGACTCCGCCTAATCATGGTAAACTGCTCGTTGTTTTCCATTATAATGTACCAGGGCAATAGCCGAAGAAATACCTGCCTGCGTTGCCTTCTGCTCATATCTGATGAATTGGCAGAGCTATACCCATATTAGGTAATTCTCTCTCAGAATTTTTAGATAAAACGATCAGATCTTGAATTTATAAAGTAGGTCTTGTGTTTTATCTATTAAGCTAACTATTAACTGAATGAATCAAATGGTGTCATAAAAAAACGTTGTGCTGTAAAAAAAAAAAAAAAATTGCGCTTTGTAGGCAACTAACAAATTGTGGGAAACTATCAAATCACATTGAAAAAAAAATACATTGTTGATTTGTTTCTCCTTAACTCTATTTTACGCGTAATGATAATATAAAACTACCTATCAATAAACGATATATATTTCGCTAACTTGAATCTGTTTACAAAATATTCTTTCGTAAAAATTCTAGGCTTACAATCTAATGCATATTACAAATAATTATTTTAGTTATTTGAATGCAAAATGCTGGAAAATTGCGCTCACTCGTGAGCTATCGAGTTGATACATTCCATATCTCCCAGCGTCCGTGTGTTATATACCGTATCGTGGCAAAAAAATATTTGAACAATTATTATTAAACTGACTTCCTAAAAAAGTGCATCAAAACAATATTTACTTAAAGTGACAGGAGTCCATAACTAGGAGCGTCCATATCTCCTATATAGTTCTATAAACTGTCTAGACCAGTCGCGCTGTTAAAACTCATGGATCGATTCCCCTGTAATGTGGAAAAAAATATTTAGAAAGTTAAACTGTAACTCTTACATTGTAAAAATTCCTATCAGATTATCGTCAAAGCTTTAAATGTATGCGAAACTGCTGGTATGACCCGTTTCGCCATGTCCCTGATACACTTTGATTTATGGTTTCGTTTATGTATTTCACGATCGAACCACTTCTTTTGTCGGTCGGTGATCTGGGTAATGGGACATAAACCTCTGCGAGTACACTTAAACCCTAAAGCCTGACTCGAAATCCCGACTATAAATCTTGAACACATTCTAATAAGTTTAGCAGGGGAAAAAGATCACCAACTGCAGAATTTCAAGGATTTCATTGAATATTTTTTTGATTTTTGTATCAGTCTTAAACCAGAACCACAACAGGAAACCCCAGTGAAATCCTCTCACAAAGCCTACTAAAAGCAACCAAGCACTTTTCAGCCGTCCTCAAATTTTATGTTGTCCTCTGGCTCTCTTAGAGTGGCTCATTTGTCCAAAATTAGAGCACATTTCATTCAAACCCCGGCTACAGGAGAAGCAATACCTACCATCGACGAGCACGCAGAAATTCTGGATAAGACTGAAACTACTAAAAACCTGCATTTTATTGGAGCCCTTTTGGGCCGCACTATAAAGAAATCTATTGTGTTTGTATCGTTCTATTGCTGTATTGTTGGGGTAGCGAGCCAGTAACATGGCAGGTTGTTAGTTACTGCGGCCCGACCCTACCCTGGGTGCCAGAGGTTCTACTGCCCTCTCTAGTCTAAGCCAAAGGTCAGGATCGACGAGAAGGCTGGGAGAACCTCTGGGCGCGCGAAGTATGTCTGACTCTGTCAGACTTTGACCCTGGCCCTCTGATTGGCCTAGGGCAAATTCACTTGTAACGATTGCTGGGATTGGATCACGGCGGGCGCCATTGTTTACCCGTTCCGTGTCGTTGAACCCCAACCTCGTCCCCAGGGTCTTCTCGGTCAGATCCAAGATGGCGTAGGGACTTATTTCAGCTGTCCGAAAGTGCTGGCTTTTCATAAACCGTTGGGAATTAAGCCTACGTTAATCAATTTGCTAGAAAAAGGTTTCTCTGGTGTCAATCAAAAGGGATTAGTCTGGCATGGAAGTGAGATTCATACTTTGCGCGCCTAGATCTATAGAGGTTCTCCCAGCCTTCTCGTCGATCCTAAACTTTGGCTTAGGGAGGGCAGTAGAACCTCTGGCACCCAGGGTAGCCCGACCCAGAATTCTCACAAATGGCATTGTGGGGAAAGCTGGAGCCCTTGGCTTAAAATGTCAGCAGTACTTAACTACCCCGTGCTAACCAAACATGAACTGAGGGGGGAGGGTTGAATTAGCCCTCAGGATTACACCAATTAAGCCCAAACGCACGTCCAGTAGTCAAAGGGTTAAACACCACCCTACTCATGTCATGTGACCTCTTCTGTTTGCACTCAAACTGATTTTACAGGAAGTTAGCATCCATTGTAGTTGAAGAATGTCAATTGCATGTGAAATAACCTTATATGTTGGCCAGGAAAATGTTTTACAGGTTATCCTGAAGATTGGAAAGCAATATCCTAAATTATGGACAAGAAGGTGTGTCAGATCACATGATTGGATGTCTCCCAAACATGACGTCACAGCAACTTGAAGATGCATATGATACCTCCTCCAACCTTAGTTTGGTTCTGACATAGTGTCCAAGGCTAGGAAAGTACATTTGTGCTCATTTGTGCTCTGGAAAACAATTATCACAAAACTTCGTCAAATAATTCATGATCAATATACAATTAACGACTATTGTGTACATTTGTACATTTTCAATTTAACCCTTTGACTACTAAACCGGCCAACACGAAGCACGTAACTGGAACAAAGTGTTGCATCAAATCTAGACAATACATGTAATGTTGCGATATGTTATTTCAAGGGATTTAATTACTTAAAGTGCCTATGAACCTTATTTTTTTATTTTAGATATCAAGTCTACATCAAGTGAATAGTAGAATGGTACACTATATCTTGCTTTGAATGCTGTGCCGCTGAGGTTTTAATATCCAAAATGCTAATTACCGTGACGTCAGGAGAGGCATCAATCATTATACAATCTTTTTTTGTTACAATTAAACAAATTATTCAAATTATCAGTGTTATACCCATGGTTGAAATAAAATGATGTTACAAATTTGTTTTCCTATATCAGTAGAAACGCCCATTCACAACCACTAAGAAGTGATTGCAGATACCTCCCCTGACGTCATGTAAATGATGTAATTAGCATTTTGGATATTAAAACCTCCTTAACTCAGCGGCACAGTATTCAAAGCAAAATATATTTTACCATTCTACTATTCACTTGATTTAGAATTTATATCTAAAATAAAAATATATTGTTCATAGGCACTTTAAAAGCCAGAGGTATAAACAGCGATCGGTTGACTCTTGACGAATGTTAAATTAAATAAAGGTACTAATGTTAAAATCAAGTAGTTCAATACCTCTTGAGATGCCTCTTCAGTAATGTTGATTTCTCTGATCTTCTTCCGTGCAGGAACTCGTACAGGAGCACGAACACAAAGATGCTCAAGCCGATGGCTATGACAGCCCCCTCTTAATGATAGATAAAAAAGAAACATTAATTCCAAGGCTGCAAGAGCTTTGAACTCAAAGAAAAGTGAATAAAGGGAAACATTTTGGATCAATGAAGGGAAAGAATGGTACTCACTTGAAAGGTGTTTCACCCTACGATTGAGCATTAATGGCAGAGTGCTATGATCTACAATAGAATGAAAAAATCGTCAATGCATCATGACAATAGACACAAGCTCGAGAGACATGAAAGGTAGATTCCATCCATCCGTACAATAACAGATTGGCTTCTAAATTAGACGCCGGCAGACCAAAAGCAAAAATCAATTTTGGAAGTTTAGCTCATCAAAAACTTGGGAAACAATTGAAATTGATTTAACTTCAAGTGATAACTTTAAAAAAATATTTTGATTCTTCGGAAGGTCTTTGGATTGTTCTTCCATTTAGAAAAATAATTTCAAAACATCAAAAAGTTCCAGAGATATTTAGAAAAAGGCATCTTGAAGGAAACCCAAATAAATCGTTGACGCGTGATAATGCCTTTACACCGCGACAGATGGCCTGGCAGTGCATGCATTACGTCCGAACTAAACCCTGGTTAACTGAAGTCCGTCTGTGTAACAGCGACCAAAAGCTTGTTCCGAGCCCCTGCGTAGTTTCAGGATTATTTATAATCGATTCTAATTGGCTTTTACTAATGCTCATTCTTACACATCTTCTGGTTGGCCATTCAACTGTCACCAGCCTCAAGAGACATATTCAACAAAGGAAATCGAGAATCAATGGCGTTTGCAATGGCACGGTGAGTTATTCTTCAGTTTTACATGGCACAGCGCACAGTAAAGTGTCTCTATTCTAGTGCGCAACACTTTGGACTTCAAACTCCAGTCTTTTCATGCGGATGACCAGGGAAGGTTTATTATTTTAGAAGCTATTGTTCAAGATGAACCTTTTCTAATGCTAAATGTTTATGCCCCGAACAAAACAAAGGAACAAATCGAATTCTTTAAACACATTTCTGATATAATTGGTGAGCACATGGGGAAGGAGATTGAAACCAAAATGTTGCTAGCTGGTGATTTTAATACAACGCTGATGCCGTCCATGGACTGTTCCGGAGGGAGAGGTGTGGTATTGCAGGATATACAGTTTAGATCAATGGTGTATATAGTGTATATATATATATACAGTATTATACTAAGGATTCGGAGTATTTAAATTCTTGGTTGATTCATATTTCACGAAGTAACTCCTGACGAGTGAGGACTTTGGTCCCCACGAAACAGTATTGTAGAGCGAAATATGAATCAACCAAGAATTTAAATACTCCGAATCCTTAGTATTATTGCTCTACAGCATTGTATCGAGCACTGTTTGATAGAATTAATCGAAACATTTATTTATCTATACAGTATTATATATATATTATATATATATATTCTGTATATATATTCTGTATATGTATAACAGTATTGATACGTTGTGTATAAACTGTATATTCTCCGTGCCAGAACGAGTGTTCTGGCATTAATGTCTATTCTGTCTATAGTGTCTATATATACACTATATACGTCTAGTAGACGTCTTATCAAGAGTGTATATATAGTGTGTACAAGAACGAGCGTTCTGGCATTAGTGTCTATTCTGTCTAATGTGTCTATATATACACTATATACGTCTAGTATACGTCTATTAGTCAAGTGTGTATATAGTGTATACAAGAACGAGCGTTCTGGCATTAGTGTCTATAGTGCATGTCTATACACTATACGTCTAGTAGACGTCTATTATCAAGAGTGTATATAGTGTATACAAGAACGAGCGTTCTGGCATTAGTGTCTATTCTGTCTATTAATAGTGTCTATATATATCATCGTGAATCATACTTAGTTTTATTGACGATGTTGAACGGGCCGTTGTTGGTAAACTTTTCTTTATCCACGTAATGTTAGAAATCTGTCTACCAGTGGCGTTGCAGTGAAGTTGTGATGTTGTGTTGGAGATGTTGTCCGAAGCAGAAGCAATGCTGGGTGGGGCTGTTAATATAAATGGAGAGACAACTTTCAGTCCGTAATTGATACAGTTCTATAAGTTAACCAGTTTCATTATGTAAACTGATGATAGAGTATGTGGGGGGAGAAATTAACAGGGCCAGCTTATAATTCGAAACGGCTGTTTTTCGATGAAGATGATTTGAATATCGATAATACTGACGCCACATTTAAACTACGACGTAAAGGTGCAGATTTAGTTTTCATCCTATTCTCAAACCTCAGAAACGCAGACTTAAACTTATTCAAAATTTCATGAATCCTTGACTGATACTCACTGACAACGTGCAGCAGGTTACACAACTTCCGACTGGTTAATCCCAAACTCGTATTGACTGTCACTGTGCAGCAATACTCGGCCTCGTCTTGAACAGCCACTTTAAAAATTGTGAACGTGATATTTTTTGTTCCAGTTACGTCAACTCTTCCAGAATATCCAATATAGAAATCCTTCTGTCCGTCTCTTTGGACATCAACCATGGGCTGTGCAGTCTTCCCGAGGCTTCTTTTCACTAATTCTAGCCTGTAGAATGTTTCATTTCCAGATAGACTGTAGAGCCATCTTATATGGCCATCTTGTTCTGCGCATGCGTTCGCCGTGTATGGCGTTGAGATCCACTGTAAGCCAGCTGTGGAAAATCGAAAGCACAATTGTGACGTCATCGGCACAATATTGGTTGACAATAGCAGTGTTTATTTTCCTCGCCGACTTAGGCCAACACTAGTTTTTACTGGCACTAGCCATGCATGTAGGAAATAGATTCAAGCTAGATGAAAACAGATGAAATGTGTTTGCAGTCTGGTTAAATACTACGTTTAGCAGAAGCCCATGGTTTAAGCAAATCTTAGTTTTTTCCTGCCAAACAATCGTTTTAATAGAGGGTTTGCATCATCACGTGGGAAGGAACAATATAATTTCATTCCTTTGAGATTTAATTTTTCATATTTGTTCCTGCCATCCAACATGCAACATGGCTTCAGTCACGTGATTGTCACGTGATAATAGCCTCGTCCGCAGGTATCTCTAGTTTTCAAATTCGGATTGTGGGCTTGCTATGGCAGTTGATGAAAAGAGATTAGGGAGATTGGAGCCGAGAGAGAAGAAAGAGAAAGGAACCGGTTAGCTCAATGGTTAAGCTCCGGTCTGTCGAGAGGGAGGTTCAAACCTCGGCTGGACCAACACTCAGGGTCTTAAAATAACTGAGTAGAAGGTGCTGCCTTTGCGAAATAATCTCGTTCTCGAACTGCAAATGGTTAGACCTTCACGTCTTAACGGATAAGGACGTAAAATCGTAGGTCCCACCACGACCTCAAGTTTATCAGTCTTACCACACTGTCACGAGTTTATACCGACATTAAATAAAATTGCTTTACTTTTAACCCTAACCCTTCACCGCGGCAAAAAGGCACGCGCATACGCAGTTTGATGAACCAAGCAAGTTGCATGGCACTACCCAACACATGCTACGACGATGCTAGAGTTTACAGCATGCTCACATCTTATTACCCGTGGAGTGGCAGCCATGTACAGCTGTTTTGTCCTTATTAGGACTCGTCAGCATGGCATAGCCCTCAAGACCATCAGCATCACTAAAGATCATAGGCCTCAGAATCTAACAAGGATGAAACAGCTGTACATGGTTGCCAGTCCACGGGATGTGAGCATGCATGTTACATGTACTAGACGCTAGCTACGTCGTAGCGTTTGTTGGGTAGTGCCATGCAATTTGCTTGCTTTTGATGGGCCCATCGCGCCGTTCGCGCGTGCTCTCCCCAATTTTCTGCCGAAACTACTGAAACAAAACAGAGCCTGTTTCTAATTTTAAGTACGTATGCGTATAGCGATACTTACTGCCACGTCGTCGTCGTGGTTGATCCAGGTTTGGCTATCAATGATTCTAAAATGGGATATATTATTTTTGGGATTCATAAAACAAGGGGTAAAAACGTCACTTCCGTAAATGCAAACAAAATGGCGGTGCCCAGGTCTTCGCGGGGTCAACTTTGAGGAGCTCGTTCTAATTTTTTAAAATCAAATTTTCTGAACAAAGTACATCTGAAAGATGCTTTTGAGCCTAAATGTGTTTTTCACTCGGGTATCCCCAAAAATGCACGCGTTATTCGAAATTGTCCAATCAGCTCGCACGAAACGTCTAGCCAATCAGCGGCCGAATCCCACCAGCCTGTACCAGGGATGCGCGAAGACCCCTGCCCTTTCTCTCCCCAATCCCCCTCTTCTTCTCTTTTGCCACAGGAAGACCAAAATAGAGATGCCTGCGGTGGAGGCTATATAGACACACAATCTGAGATGCCTGCGGAGTCGAGAGAAGGCTATTGTATATACAGGATAGGAACCCATGTAAAAGTTAGTCAGTTTTAAAGTTTTTGAGAAAGCAAACATACAGGGTTAGTGTTTGTAAAAAGCTTTTGCTATTGTGTTTCTTTAGACATTGAAAAAGCCTTACCACACTGAAGCCAAAATAATGGAAATAGGAAACACAGCACTGCTGCTTGACACCACAAAACACCCATCGCATCGAATCTACCTTCTGTAGGAAAACAAACAGAGAACATAGCCTTTATTAATACATAGGCTATAAGTTTAAGGTTATTTTAGTCCTTCACGGTACGTTTAAAAACAATTGTGCTCAGATTGTTAACAACTCTTATTGCTACTTTGAACATGTTCCAGTGCAACAACAGACATTCTAAAGTTGTTCATTCTGGAAATATTTAGTAAAAACAGATGGAAATTACCCTTAGCCATACTAAAAATCTGGTAAAATGTTCCGTTATAAACCAACTTTTTACTTTTTCTTAAATGAGAAAAGAAAAAAATTGAAGAAATCAAATATCTTTCAAAACGTTGGTATCGAAGACATAATGAATAAGCACATAATTTCCAAAATATAACACATTTGTTACATTTGGAAAAACGCTCTAAATACTAACAGCCTTAATGTTTACAAGAACACTAAAAACCATGCGTCAAAAATTCGAGCATTTGCGTAAAATCAGCATAGAGCAGGCTGTGAAGAGAAAACTGCGTCTCTTCAGCTGTTTCTTCCAGAAATTGCTCCATCGCACTCTTTTGTTGGTTTTCTCTTCTGCGGCACGGAAATTTCCAAGTCACACTACAACACCAAACCCGCCCATGGCCAGAAATATCGAATGGACATGTGCAGTTGAAGCGTGAAACATTTGCCCTCTGGGACATTCTCGACATTACAGTAAATGTATGGTGCTAAAAGTTCTGATATTTATAAACACAATAGAACCCACAACTTACATTGGTTTCATATAGAACAACACACTAATAAGATTTGCTTTGAAGGTAATAACGGCAACTTAGCACTGAATATCGGTTCGTTTTTTTGGTATATCGCTGCACTGAGAATCAAGTCGCCATTTTAAGTAGTAGTATGACGAAATACCTCAACAGCTTGAATTATATGACTTCGTTTGCAGTACTTATTGTAACCCTGCAGTTGTAACCCTGATCCCCCAACCCCCGGGGATGGTGGAGATTTTATGGGGAAATAGTGGGGCAAAACCAAGCAAAACCCTTGATTTTACACTTCGTTTCTTGCCCTGATCCCTGGAGAATATACCACGAATTTACAGCATTGCCTACGCGTAGGGTAGGGGACGTTTTTTTTTGCGCATTCGATGACGTCACTTGCACGTGAAGCGATCGCGTAGCTTCCAAGATACGTGCGGTTTTAATCCACTTGTATCATGCTTTTACTTTGCCATCTAATGTTGATGAGTTGAAAAGCACTAGGCTTTACTGACTGTGATGTCTAAGGATGTTACTAGATCTCTTTTTTAATACCTGTAACAACCTTACGTTTATATATATATTTTTTTAATTGTCTAATTCTAAAGCTATAGCGATGTTTCGTGTGTCGTCATCTATTGCCATTAATGTGCCAACCAGAGAACCATTGGTTCCTAACACAAAGCGGGATTTACAAATCATGGTTGGCACATTAGCATAACAATTGCAATGTTTATCAACACGAAACATCGCTATAGCCGGTTTACATTTTATTCAATCTTTCTCATATCTTCCCAATAATGTATATTCCTTTTTTGAGTAGTTAAGAATTATCTATTATGTCTTATAATGTAATTATATAACGTTTCTATCTTGGTATATAATAGTTAGGAGGACCAGATTGGACTCAAGTGTAAACTCAGTATCTACATATCCTCATTAAATAAAGTGTTATTATTATTATTATTATTATTATCTACTACAGTTGATATTCAATCTGAATCAAGTAATCTGTTTTCTATTGTTTGGATGATATATTTGCATCAAATTTGCATCAAATTTGAATGTTATGTATTTTTAAGTATGATGAGTCAGCTATAGAATTGTAGCAAACGACAAAGGCTGCGGCAATGCTGTACGAAATGTCTACAATCTAAACTACACCCAGAAAATAAAGTATCGTTTATGCTATGGGTTCTTTTTACTGTGAAAACTCAAAGAAGCCACCATCCGGCCATTCGGAAAGGGAGAAAATAAAATCTTTCGATTTCAAATTTGATAACTTTCCCCACATACAATGACCTTCGAAATTAAACCATAGTTAGTTTACTCAAAAATAGAAAATTAGCATCTTTTACATTCCTTTGCCGTTCGTGCTATCGTTCTTAGATTTGTTTTCTTACAGGTTTTATTCCAATACAAAGACTTTGCAAAGACTTTGTTCTATTCTATTCCTAAGGGAATACAATCACAAAAGCGTAGCGGCCATCTTGTTTGATTCGGAACAAAAGAAGCAAATGTGGTTTATTTTGTTCTTACCAACCAACATGGCCGCCAGTGCAACCCACCAATTATCTCGGTAGTACAAATGTACACTACTTCTCTCATTGACGTCCGTGTTAGTAAAATTATCTTGTATGGAGGAATAAAATGGTAGGGCATGTGCAGTAATTACAACCATTTGTTTCTTTATTATACAGTCGAACCTGTATGAGGTAGGCGCGATATCTGCACATTATCGAATATCCGATATCATAGTATTGATAGTATCGGATATTAGATATTGATAATATCGGATATTATCGGATATTATCGGATATTATCAAGGGATATTAACTGATATTCTCTAATTAGATATCTATTAGATAAAGGTCTCTCTCCTCTGTGAAGGACGTCGATATTCGATAGTATCGGATATTATCGGATATTCTCTAATTAGATATCTATTAGATAAAGGTCTCTCTCCTCTGTGAAGGACGTCGATATTCGATAGTATCGGATATTCTCGGATATTCTCTAATTAGATATCTATTAGATAAAGGTCTCCCTCTCCTTTGAAGGACGTCGATATTCGATAGTATCGGATATTATCGGATATTCTCTAATTAGATATCTATTAGATAAAGGTCTCTCTCCACTGTGAAGGACGTCGATATTCGATAGTATCGGATATTATCGGATATTCTCTAATTAGATATCTATTAGATAAAGGTCTCTCTCCTCTGTGAAGGACGTCGATATTCGATAGTATCGGATATTATCGGAAATTCTCGGATATTCTCTAATTAGATATCTATTAGATAAAGGTCTCCCTCTCCTTTGAAGGACGTCGATATTCGATAGTATCGGATATTATCGGATATTCTCTAATTAGATATCTATTAGATAAAGGTCTCTCTCCACTGTGAAGGACGTCGATATTCGATTTTATCGGATATTATCGACTATTTTCTAATTAGACATCTAGTAGATATCTATTAGATAAAGGTCTCTCTCCACTGTGAAGGACGTCGATATTCGATATTATCGGATATTAACGACTATTTTCTAATTAGACATCTAGTAGATATCTATTAGATAAAGGTCTCTCTCCACTGTGAAGGACGTCGATATTCGATATTATCGGATATTAACGACTATTTTCTAATTAGACATCTAGTAGATATCTATTAGATAAAGGTCTCTCTCCTCTGTGAAGGACGTCGATATTCGATTTTATCGGATATTATCGACTATTTTCTAATTAGACATCTAGTAGATATCTATTAGATAAAGGTCTCTCTCCTCTGTGAAGGACGTCGATATTCGATAGTATCGGATATTATCAGATATTCTCTAATTAGATATCTATTAGATAAAGGTCTCTCTCCACTGTGAAGGACGTCGATATTCGATATTGTCCGATAGTATCGACTATTTTCTAATTAGACATCTATTAGATATCTACTACTACTACTACTAATAATAATAGTGTATTTATATAGCGCCATATCCATTAAATGCTCTATGGCGCTTTACAATGTTGAAAAATTAAAAACTAAATACAAAGATATTTAATTTAATTTAATTTAATTTAATTTAATTTAATTTAATTTAATTTAATTTAATTTAATTTAATTTAATTTAATTTAATTTAATTTAATTTAATTTAATTTAATTTAATTTAATTTTGTTGGGGGGATTTAATTTAATTTAATTTTGTTGGGGGGATTTAATTTAATTTAATTTTGTTGGGGGGATTTAATTTAATTTAATTTTGTTGGGGGGATTTAATTTAATTTAATTTTGTTGGGGGGATTTAATTTAATTTAATTTTGTTGGGGGGATTTAATTTAATTTAATTTTGTTGGGGGGATTTAATTTAATTTAATTTTGTTGGGGGGATTTAATTTAATTTAATTTTGTTGGGGGGATTTAATTTAATTTAATTTTGTTGGGGGGATTTAATTTAATTTAATTTTGTTGGGGGGATTTAATTTAATTTAATTTTGTTGGAGGGATTTAATTTAATTTAATTTTGTTGGAGGGATTTAATTTAATTTAATTTTGTTGGAGGGATTTAATTTAATTTAATTTTGTTGGAGGGATTTAATTTAATTTAATTTTGTTGGGGGATTTAAAATAAAACAATTCCACCCACCCCTCCCCTACAAAATGTTTTTTTGACTCCTCACCCCTCTCCTCTACTTTCTCCATCATCCACCTCAACATTTTATCTAGAAGAAAACTTCTACGAAATAGGTGAACAGTATCTTAAAGTAACAAGTGCCGAGGATCTTGAAGTAACTCCTCGTAGTATCCGTTAGACTGCTTTCCAATTGGAATAAAACACTGACTATAGAAGAAAATGGAAGTGTGCAAATAACAAACTAACTCCAGACAACAAAGAAGTGGCTTAAAAAAACTCTGAATTTCTAACAGCATATGAAACAACCATAAGGGCTGATCGATCGAAGTCAGGAACCAGCTAATTCACAGAACGATTTGGAATTTAGCATGTTGGTTTTTGTGGAGGGAGTTAAACCGGAGAAAAAACCCACAGAGCAAGGAAGAGATAATATAGCACCCTACTATTCTCTTGTTCCTTCATCAAAGAATCGCCCACAGTGGATCGATGTGAAAAGACGCAAATATGGACTGATAAATATTCGAGAACTACACAGAAATAACTCAAAAAGTTATCAACATTTCTGTTTCACTTTGCCGTTTCCATGCCGAACATCAGGGCCACTAACAAGCAGATTTATGAAAGCCAGTTAACACTCCACTCCAAGCAAACTCATTCCTAACACAATCTATATAGCCCTAACCCAACATAAAAAAAACTAACCTCAATATAAACCCAAATGCTCAATAATGTAGGATTTTTAGAGATATAGTAAAATTAGGCTTTTTAGGGCTAGATCACTGAATGCAGAAAAATAATGCTTCTTCAATGGTCCTGTGAACTAATCCAAACCCTACCCCTATATTTCAAAACACCCTAACCGTCAACAACGGGTGCCTACTAATTTATGATTTTTAGAGTTATAGTAAGTAAATTATGCCTGCTTTTAGGGCTAGCTAGATCACTGAACAACACAGAAAACTAATACTTCTTCAATTGTCCTGTGAACTAATCCAAACCCTGCCCCTACATTTAAAAACACCTAACCGTTAACAACAGGTGATCGGGACGACTGCAGAATACCCCACCACAGCAAGCTTGGGTGGAATACCTGACAGTCAATGTAGAGAGCTGAATATCGAGTCAACGTAATTTGCAACGCGTCATCGTTTCAACGAGTAGACTGCGGTTGATTGTAGAACGAAGGTAGTAATATATAGAGTACACTTTATTCATGTCAACGCGTCATCGCGTCATCGTGTCAACAAGTAGACTGCGGTTGATAATAATAATAATACATACATACATACATACGTTTTAGGAGCATTATACAGCACTCAATGCTCTTACAATATCATGCAGTGATGGTAATAAACTTAAAATAATAAAAACTATCTACTTACACGTGTTCTAGTGATATCGAGCAAGCTATTTAAAAAGAAAAGTCTTTAACTTAGATTTAAATACATTAACAGTGTCGGCACTCCTGATGTTAGACGGAAGAGAGTTCCAAAGTCTTGGAGCGCAGATCGAGAACGCTCTATCACCATAAGACACAGTATTTGACTTTGGTATAGACAACACGTTATAACTAGATGATCTTAAAGTAAGGGCTGGCTTATATCTCTGTAGCAGATCAGAAATATAATCCGGGGCCAGACTATGGAGAGCTTGATACGTGATTAATAGAACCTTATAACTAATTCTAGATCTAATTGGAAGCCAGTGTAGTTGACGGAGTACAGGGGTGATATGTTCTGATTTCTTTGTTTTAGCGACTAGCCGAGCGGCAGTGTTCTGTAAGCGCTGTAGCTTAGCTATTTCAGAGTCAGGTAGCCCAAACAGAATACTGTTGCAACAGTCCAGACGGGAAGTAATAAAAGCGTGCACCAACTTCTAACAGTCTCCTTGACACATATACTTGCAAATTCTTCCAATGTTACGGATAGCAAAAGAAGCTGACTTGCAAATGTTGTTTATGTGGGTAGTCAGTATAAGGTGACTGTCCAAAGCAATGCCAAGATCATGGGCGACAGGAACCGGAGCAATGATAGTACCATCAATGGATATACCTGGCATCGGCTCACACTGTATGAACCGAGATGAGAGATGGACGATCTCTGTTTTACGTGGATTACACGCGAGTTTGTTGGCGGTGCACCAGATTAAGATATCTTTAACACATAGCTCCAATTTGGCTATTGTAGCAGATCGATCACATGTAGAGTTAACAGTTATATAGAGTTGGGTGTCATCTGCATACATCATCAATCGAGGTTATGCGCCTTGATCAAATCCTTCAACGGTGCGAAATACAGGGAGAACAAAAGCGGCCACAGTACAGAACATCTAGTACGCCATACTGTATTGTCTTGCTGGTGGAGACGGTATTCCCGACAATGACTGATTGTACTCTGTTAGTGAGGTATGACCGGAACCATGCTAGCACTGTGCCTCTGATCCCATAACGATGCTGAAGTCTCTCCAGAAGGAGAGCATGGTCAATCGTGTCGAATGCGGCGTATAAGTCAAGCAAAACTAAGACCACCTCACGCCGAGAATCGATGGCGCGGAGAATGACGTTCATCACGCATAGCATTGATGTCTCCGTATAACGTACTGTGAAATAGTCTATATGCTGACTGGAATTTAGCAAGCAGACCATTCCCCAAGATGTAGTTCATCGTCTGTGTAGAGGCAACCCATTCTAGTAACTTAGACAGAAAGGTTATATTTGTGATCGGACGGTAACTTGAAAATTTCTCCTGGTTGGACTTTTTCAGGGATGGGTGTATGATGCCAGTTTTTAGAGACGAAGCTAAGGGAACACGCCCTCAGACAATGATGCATTGATGATTTTAGTAACTTGAGGAACCGAGAAAATCAAGATCTTGCTTCATAATGTGTGCAGGAACAGGGTCAAGCAAGCATGACTTTGCAGGAGACTTTTCAAGCATCATGATTGTAGAACGAAGGTAGTAATATATAGAGTACACTTTATTCATGTCAACGAGTCATCGCGCCAACGAGTAGACTGCGGTTGATTGTATTACAAAGATATTCAGCGAGACAGAGTATTTTATTCGTTGACGCGTTGACCCTCACACCAACTCGATTCATGTACATGTTCCACCGTGACAACGCGTGAACACGTACGTTGACTGTCGACCTGTAAGGTAGATTACGTGGTGGGGTTTTCTGCAGTCTAGTCGAAAAATAATGCTTATTCAATGGTCCTGTGAACTACATTTGTAATCCAAACCCACAATTTAAATAAACCTAACCTTAGTGAGTTCCCTTTTCACTATCTTGAAAACAAAAATAGTTGAAGTTTATGAACCATGCAGTTTAATCTTTTTGAAATAATGCTTCTTCAATGGTCCTGTGAACTACATTTGTAATCCAAACCCACAATTTAAATAAACCTAACCTTAGTGAGTTCCCTTTTCACTATCTTGGAAAAAAAACTAGTTGAAATTTATGAACCAGTTTAATCTTTAAAAAAAAATTAAACCAGTTTTAAAGTTTTCCAAAAACATTAACTGGTTTAAACATATTTAAACCAATGTATATATTTGAACTACAACATATCTATTAGATAAAGGTCTCTCTTCTCTGTGAAGGAGGTTGATATGCGATATTATCGACTGTTTTCTAATTAGACATCTTTTAGATAAAGGTATCTCTTTCTAAGATATTTTATGAAAAATATGAGATACTACAGGATATTAATATGATATTAGATCTAAAATATAAATATCTGATAGTATCTTACATATCGATATTCTTCACTTCCACTATAAATATCAGATATTTATTTCTAAAATATTTCATGAAAAATATCAGATACTAGATGATATTAAGGTGACATTAGACGAATGATAAATATCTGATAAATATCCGATTTTCGATATTCTGCAGATATCGCACCTACATGACCTGTATTAAGCGGTCACCCTCGGGGAATGGCTAAGTGACCGCTTAATACAGGTTGACCGCTTAATACAGGTTGCACAGAATACAAGTCAAACACAATAAGTGTGTAACTGGCTAAAGGAGAAATTAACGAAAGAAGAATTCGACGTGCAATGCTGACAAGACTTTTGACCACAAACTACAAACATTAATTTCCGGTGATTTAATGATTTGTGAAAATAAACACGGAATTCAATTACATTTGCGTGGTTTCCTTTTATAATTCCTAACGATAATCATAGAAATAATACAATCATTAAACAGGAGCCCATTACCAGGAGTGTCCATCTTCCCCACTGTGTCTGTACCGCAGCACAGAGGTAGATGAGGCTATTTTTAGCATTGCGTTTCGCGCGAAAAAGAACAAAGGTAGCCTATTCTTAGCCAATCAGATAGCTAACGTCACTTCTCATTATCATTCTTCTCACTTTCAACGCGGGAATTCGAATTGCTGGTTTTCACTCAATCCCCAGAGATTCAAATGTTGGTGCCCCAACAAAAGAAGCTAACGAGGAATCTATTGTTTAAGGGCACCAACATGGCGGCAACCTCTTTTCGCGGGAATTTCGAATCTAAAAATAGCTTCATCTACTCCTGTGCTGGGGACCCAACCCATAACAGAGGAACAATAATTAATGTTTGGTATGTAGCGAATAGTGTAATGCTAATGAAAGCTAGCAAAATCCGTATACGACAATTCTGTCGGTGGTACGTCGGATCTAACAGAGAGATCTGATCAGCCAAAAACAGTAATAAGTGAACAAGTCCAAGGACTACAGAAAAGCTGATCAAACAACGTATATATTGATAATCTAACAATATTTCGGCTGGCCAAACCAGCCTTCTTCAGGTCACTAGATTTTACAAGTGAATAATATTTCACAATGGTAAGTAAAAATATAAAAAAATAAAAAAATATATATATTTTCGCCCAACTAGATTATTTTTTTGCGTTATTACTCGCGCAAATGAAGTTCAGGGGGGGGGGGGTTAAGCCATTTTGAACTTTTTTTTTGGCTGTCATTTCTCCCTCTGAACTTTAATGTCAACCAAATTAAGAGGAACCCCTGCAGTTTTTTATGGGTAACATTTTGGTGAAAACCTCATGTCTCTACGATGTTGCTTTCTACCGTAAACATCCATCGCCCTTTCCGTTTTGGCCGCAAAGCATGCTGGGATAGTTTCATTTGCTATTTCCGACTCCAGAACTGGATTAAATAAAGTTGCAGCTTAAAAATCGTAGTAAACACGACGAACACAACATATTGGTTGCAAATGTGGGGTAAGAAATGCGAACCTGGCAAAACTGAGGGGGGAGGGGTGGAAAATCCTATGCATTTCCTGTTAATAACCATTAGAATTGGCTTGAATGAAGTTAAGTTTTTTTTTAATGAAGTTGCAGCTTAAAAATCATAGTGTTGGTAGTAAACACGACGAACACAACATATTGGTTGCAAATGTGGGGTAAGAAATGCGAACCTTGCAAAACTGAGTGGGGAAGGGTGGAAGATCCTATGCCTTTCCTGTTAATACGTATACATTTAGAAGTGGCTATAATGAGCTTTAAAGGGATACCCGAGTGAAAAACACATTGGGGCTCAAAAGAATCTTCAACATGTTCTTTGTTCAGAAAATGTATTAAAATTTGATCAAAGGTTTTTAGTATTAAGAACGAGCACCTCAAAGTTGGCCCCACGAAGACATGGGCGCCGCCATCTTTGTTTGCATTTACGGAAGTGACGTCACTTCGTCCCACCAGCGTTCTACTCTCTCACTTATTAGGTGTTTTTAGGATGATAAACGCCTTAACTGTACCTCACATACATTGTAGTTCTTATACTTATTCAGAAGTCACTCGAGTCTTTTAAGCCATGTTATTTTGCTGTTATTAAATGGCAGTTACGAGACCTTGTTGTTCGTCTGATAATTTCTCGCCTTCCCAATGCTTTTCTTCCTCCTCCCAGTCTTCTGAACTTTTCTCATAATGTCGTCTTCATCATAATTCCGGTTTCTGTAAGAATTCCTCTGCAATCTCGATGAAAATATATCCACTTTAATTCCGAGCGTGTGAAAATCATACAAAGACAAGTAGCCGCGATACGCTGGTGGGACGAAGTGACGTCACTTCCGTAAATGCAAACAAAGATGGCGGCGCCCATGTCTTCGCGGGGCCAACTTTGAGGTGCTCGTTCTTAATACTAAAAACGTTTGATCAAATTTTAATACATTTTCTGAACAAAGAACATGTTGAAGATTCTTTTGAGCCCCAATGTGTTTTTCACTCGGGTATCCCTTTAATGCAGCTTAAAATCACAATGGATTAAATGATGTGGCAGAGTTAAAACCACGGTTTCTGTACTCGACGCGACAACTTTAATCTGTGGTTCTGTGTTGAACTTAAAATCTTAGAAACCGATCAGTTTTGTCATGAATGACATTCCGGATACATTTTTTCTAAAACAAATGGGTATACCATTTCCAGGAGGAGTGAGATAAGGAATAATTGAAAATTATAGCTTGGACGTGTTAATGTTTGGTATGTTGCGCTATGTTAACGGGAAGTAAAACTAGCCTATCATATGTAATTTCATCCAACTAGATTAAATTTTTGATGTAATATTCGCGCAAATGAAGTTCAGGGGGGGTTAAGCCATTTTGAAATTTTATTTTGGCTGCCACTTCCCCCCCTGAACTTCAGCGTTAATCAAATGAAGAAGACCCCCTGCAGTTTTCTATGGGTAACATTTTGGTGAAAACCCCTTGTCTCTACGACGTTCTTTTCTATCCGTAAAAATCCATCGCCCTTTCGGTTTTGGCCGCAAAGCATCCTGGGACAAGTTTCGTTTCCAGAACTGGCTTCAATGACGTTACAGCATTAAAATTATAGTTTTGGTACTAAACACGACGAACACAACATATTGGTTGCAAATTTGGGGAAAGAAATGCGAACCTTGCAAAACTGAGGCGGGAGGGTTGTAAAGCATTTGCCTTTCCTGTTTTAATATTGGTACCCTCCCCCATTAGAAAGGGATTGAATAAAGTCGCAGCATCACAATCATAGTCTGGGTACTAAACATGATTAATAGAACATATCGTATGCGAATTTTGTGTAAGATCAGTGCAAAGTTTGCAAAAATAAGGGGGGAGGAGTGGAAACCATTTTATGATTATCGTTAGCGGTACCCACTTGTTCCAAACGATAATCATAGAAATAATACGATCATTAAATAATTAATGTTCGGTATCTAGCGCATAGCTAATGGAATAAAAACCGGCCTATCTGATGTAATTTCACTCAAGTAGATGACATTTTTGCGTACTAATTCGCGCAAATGAAGTTCAGGGGGGGGGGGGGGGGGTTTAAGACATTATGAAATTTTGTTTTGCCGCTCATTTCTGCTCCTTAACATATATTTCAACCAAATTAAGAGGACCATTTGCAGTTTTCGATGGGTAGCACTTTAGTGAAAATGCCATGTCGCTACGACATGCCTTTCTACCCGTAAAAATCAATCGCCCTTCCACTTGGCCGAGCGGGGCCTGGGTAACCATTTAACGTTAATTTAGTTGTTCTTTTCAGGCCTTGAAATCTTGGAAACCGATCAGTTTTGTCATGAATGTTATTCCGAACATGTTTGCTATCACAAATGAAGTATATCTTTTACAGGGGGGTGGGGTAGGTAATATTTGTAATTCATGGATTCCAGCTGTTAATGTTTGGTATGTTGCACATAGTGAAGGCGAATAAAAACCAGCCTATCTTATGTAATATCACTCAACTAGATTATTTTTTATGTATTACTCGCGCAAATGAAGTTCAGGGGGGGTTAAGCCATTTTGAAAATTTATTTGTTCTGTCATCCCCCCCCCCCCGAACTTCAATGTCAACCAAATTAAGAAGACCTCCTGCAGTTTCCTATGGGTAACATTTTGGCGAAAACCACATGTCTCTACGATGTTCCTTTCTACCCGTAAAAATCCATCGCCCTTTTTCGTTTTGGCCGTAAAGCATGCTGGGAAAGTTTCATTTGCTATTTCTCAGTCCATAACAGGATCAAATAAAATTACAGCATTAAAATCGTAGTTGGGGTACAAAACACGACGAGCATAACATATTGGTTGCAAATTTGGGGTAAGATCTGCGAACCTTGCAAAACTGAGGGGGGAGGGGTGGAAAATCATATACATTTCCTGTTAATAACGGTAACCTCCCCATTTAAAAGTCGGTTAAAAGAAGTTGCAGGTTAAAAATCATAGCTTTCGTACTAAACACGACGAATACAAAATATTGTTTGCGAATTTTGTGTAATAGATGCGAGCGGGTGGAAAAGCATATGCGTTCCCTGTTAATAGTGGTACCCTCCCCCTTAAAAAAGGGATTGAATAAAGTTGCAACATCAAAATCATAGTTTTGGTACTAAACGCGATGAATACAACATATCGTGTGCTAATTTTGTGTAAGAGATGCGAGCCTTACGAAAATGAGGGGGGAGGGGTGGAAAATCATATGCGTTCCCTGCAGGAGCCCATTACCAGGAGCGTCCAACTTCCCCACTGTGTCTGTTCTCGCACGAAATAGAACAAAGGTAGGCTATTCTTAGCCAATCAGATAGCTAACGTCACTTCTCATTATCATTCTTCTCACTTTCAACGCTGGAATTCGAATTGCTGGTTTTCACTCAATCCCCAGAGATTCAAATGTTGGTGCCCCGACAAAAGAAGCTAACGAAGAATCTATTGTTTAAGGGCACCAACATGGCGGCAACCTCTTTTCGCGGGAATTTCGAATCTAAAAATAGCCTCATCTACTCCTGTGCTGGGGACCCAACCCATAACAGAGGAACGCTCCTGGTAATGGGCTCCTGTTCCCTGTTAATAGTGGTACCCTCCCCCTTTAGAAAGGGATTGTATAAAGTTGCAGCATCAAAATCATAGTTTTGGTACTAAACGCGATGAATACAACATATTGTTTGTAAATTTTGTGTAAGATCTGCGAAGCTTACAAAAATCGGGGGGTGGAAACCATTGTATGATTATCGTTAGCGGTTTCGACTTGTGTAATATAATATAATATATATAATAAAATGAATAATAACAACGAAGTAAAGAAACAAAGTTTATGTTGTCTGAAGCAGTTTTTGCAGTATTTGTACATCATTTTGTTGAAAAGTTTAATCCACAGGTAAGGACATATTTTCTAGCCCTATCTTCATTAAATCATATTAAAGCATGTGATTATCGTTAGCGGTACCCACTTGTAATAATAATAATAATAATAATAATAATATGTCTTTATTATACATTGATATTGTACATATCAGATGTTACAAAATGTAAATGAAGATAAGAAGGTAATATTAAAAGCTATCATAGAATAATACATGGATATATAAAATAGGACAAAACTTGAATTAAGAAACTAGGTTATACTTAAAAATTAATCTATTTACAAAACTACCTTTAAAACGCTCTGTATTAACTTTAGGATATACGGCGGTTTGTTTTCTAAGCCTTCGAGAGGACTGCTTAACCGCAGGCAACAGTGATCGTAATAGATGATTAGAAATAGAGTTAACTTTATTAAAATGTGTCGGTCACTTTTCTCTAAAATTAAGATAATGAATGTTAATAAGCTCTAAAGAGTACTGTGGTAAGGTCGGATTCACTAGAGCCATAGACAGATAAACCGTTTAATATAGGTCAAGACAATAAAAACAGCTCGTTGGGACTTAGTAAAGAGCCGACCGCGACCGCTTAATAGAGGTGACCGCTTAATAAAGGTCAAAATTACAGTAATTGAGGGAAGTAATTTTCGGGACTTTGACAACTGACCGCTTAAGGTTACCGGATACCTTCAAGGCATGTTTTTTTGTAAAAAAATATTATTGATTATTTGGAAATATTATGGATTGTTCTACAATTTAGAAAAAAACGTTATTTCAAAATATATAAAAGCTTGCGAGATATTTAGAAAAAACTGTATTTAGAAGGAAACTAAATAAATCACCAAGGCGTTGTAATCCCTTTACGTGCCACGGGCACCCCGTGGACTTTTAGCGGGAGCTGTTATCGGAGTACCGTATAAATTTGCATACTGTTGTTGTAGCTTCCCTTCTTCGAAATAACAAACGTGCATTTAGAGTCTTTTATCAATCGTTCGTATGGGGAAATCCAAAAGAGAAAAGCAGAGTCCTTGAATAAAACATAAAGCGAAGCCTGGACCGAAAAAGAAAGGAAACCGGCGATAAGGAGGAATTCGGTAAAACGAGCCGGTTGAGCTCGCGGACAGCGACAAAGTCACAAAGGCTCGTGGTTCGAAGAACGTGCGAAAGGCAGCGAATAACAACCTTCAACTTCATGTCAACTCCAAATATAAGCAGCGCCAGCAGGCTTAAACTGTCGTTTGGCTTACCAGGAACCAGCAAGTCATTTGAAGAGACTGAGGACGCGAGCAGCGATGAATTCACATCGGAGTCTATAATTTCCCGCGAATTTCACTACTACTTTGAAGCTCCAGGGGTCCTTGCGTAGTCATTGGCTAGTTGGTTCGAAGTGTTGACATTTGCCTTGATGAGGTGTGAAATGTTCACAAAACTTTACACGCCAAATCTCCAACTAGGTTTTTCTTAGTATCCCCTCTCTTCGAACGAATTAATAGGGTATGCTGCCTTGCCAGATTTTGATAAAACTCGGCCAAAAGACAGATAAGTTACTGACAAAGAAAAGGGTGTGAGCGTTTAGCAATATTCAAAGTATTTTTCCTCGTAGAGTATCCCGCGTGATGTGACTCGGACATTATTGAAGACTAAAACTTTAGGAATGAATTGCATTTGAATGAAGTAAAATATTTACAAATGCTCACACCTTTTTTTTAGGCTGTCATATGCTGATTAACATTATGCAGTTGAATTGTTCTTATGCGTTAACCCGAAGGCTGCTAATTCACTTTTATAAACCTTGTCAGTTTTGCGTTTGTTGGCTTAGCATTGCTTTACAATAAAATATATTTTGAAACAAATCCATTCAGCGTATTCTACACTTCATAAGCTTTACAGAGGTATATAGGTTTCTATAGTTTTCTTTAAAACAACGTGCGTATGTGCGTACTTGCGGCTTCGCTTCGCCGGAAGCCGGATCTAAAACATATGAGTTGCTGCGGCCGAAGAGGTACACTACACTATTCACCCTTCTCACACAGCGGCCATGTTGGATATAAACAATAGATTTTGCGTGGCAAGCCTCGCACTGAGCAGATTCAGAACGAGTTTAGCCCGCAAAAAGAAAGGTTTTTATTCTCCTGGGACTCAACATGGCCGCCGCGTGAGAAGGGTGAATTGCAGCCGTTTGTTGAAATGATCCAAAGAAATAACAATGACAAGTCTTGTGATCAATAAGTGTATGCAGCAAAATACCAGACAAACAATACTCCCTAATGATCTATGAATACAGGTATTGTTTCAGTTGGAGAAGCAATTTCCAAAACTCGAGCTTGGTTTTTCATCAGTGGTTCTAAACACCTCGAAACAATAAAAGCACTCGGCCGAAGCGGCCTCGTGATTTCATCGTTCTCGGTGTTTGGAACCACTAATGAAAAACTAGCTCTCGTTTTGGAAATAGTACTTCACAATAGAATCATCTGTCATGGATACACAATACATAAACAAGTCTCTATGGTCAAAATTTTTGAACACACTGGTGAATTACAAATCAGTGTACATACACGCTGTACACGCGAGCCATAGACGATATTTGCATATCATATCGGCCCAGTATTTATGCATACACGGCTAAATAACATGAACAGAGGAAAAAATATTATATTAACTTCTATCGGGTTAAATTTAATACTTAGAAAGCCTGAATACTTTCAGATATATCGATTTCTACCAATTATGTACAAAATCAGTGGCTTTTAGCGGTAAATTTTTGCGATGACGTTTGTTGAATTCGCCAGTTACCGTGTCGGAGCGCCGACAACGTTTCTAAGTCAATCCGAATGATCTACAGTTGAACTGTTCACTGTTAGGAATATTAAAGTAATTGTAATGGATTAATATGTACCTTTCATGTGGTTTCGTAGAGAATCTGTAGCTTTATAAACAGGTCTTTATGAACAGTGGGATGATTTGAACAGTTGTTTTTTTCAGACAATGCTTCCATGCATGATCAGATAAAGAATTTGGCCGACGTAACTGGGCAATCTTGTAGCCACAACATTGGCTTACGCAATAATACAAAACACCCTAACCATGCACAACAGGTTTAATATGGTTGGATTCACGGTTTGCGGAACCGTTGCAGTTTATTTCTCCTTACTGTTGATAATAATTATTATGACGTTGTAAACAAGACTGAAGTACCCCCTCGACTAGTCTATAAATACTGCCTTGTGTATTTATGCACAACACAGTAATTGATAATTAGCATATCTTGCAACTCTTCCCGGTAGATATCGATATTGGATTCGGTTCATATTATTTTTATCTGTACATGTATGCTAGAATATAACAAACGTATATATGAAAATAGTGTGCCAAACAAACACTGTACCTTATTGCTGAGCCGGACACGAAAACCACGTAAAAAACCCATTGGGAAACATTTTTTGGAGCTTTTTGGAGGTTAAAGGCACTACACCTACATTTTATGGACAATTCCATAGAAATATTAAGATTAATACAGCCAATGCAGTTGCATGGCCCCCTTTCAGTTGACTCGATTGCAATATATGTCACTTGATTCTCTCGATTAGGTATATACAGTGAGTGATGCTTATTACCTTCCCTCAATAACTTAGACTAGCCGTACTATACCGCAATAATAAAACCTTGAAGGTTCTTAACATAATATAACAGACTTCTATTCCTGATCTACGTAAAGACATACGTTGTTGTATCATTTCTTTCATTACGGCCAGTGCAGTTAACCACCTTCCAAATGCCTCAAGATTGACTCGATTCTCTCGGTTAACCAGTGCTGCTAATTACCTTCCTTTGATAATTCGGTATAAATATATAACTAGTTCTGTTTATTACCTTCCTTTGATAATTCGGTATAAATAACCGTACCGCAATAATATTCCCTTGAAAGTTCAGAACATATTATAATACAGATTTATATTTCTGCTTTGCGTAAGAACATGTTGCATCATTTCTTTCATTACAGATGGTGCCATTAGCCACCTTTCAATTGCCTCAATTTTAACTTAGTTTACTCCGTTAAGTATATATGCAGCCAGTGTTGTTTATTACCTTCCGGCCCTTGATAATTCGTTATAACTAACCGTACCATACCGCGATAATATGCCCGTGAAAGTTTAGAACGCATTATAATACAGGCTTCTATTCCTGATATACTGCTTTCTCTTTTATAGCCGGCTAGTTTATGGCACCACAGGCAGCCCAAGCTCTATTTTTGTGCGAGATTTTGCAGAAATTAATAAAATGTAAGAAATATATACAGTACTCAAATAAAGGTTACATATCTCTTTAAAGTTGTGTTATTGATTGTCCTGTGTACTCCTGGAGTCATTTTAGCCACTTTAACAAGATTTCCAATTCACCGTCCCAGCTGTTATATAAAATGAAAAGGCTGGAGACCACCTCGCATCCAACGATGTAGGCTCGGTTTCAGCCGTTGGGGTGTCGTTTCTCCAAGAGGATCGCGCGCTCACCGAAACCCCCACGGCTGGAAACCGAGCCTACCAACGATGGCGATCGCCGAAAATCACCTCGTATCGCGAATTTCCCCGGGAAATTGTCACAAAATCACGCTAACCCTAAAGTCCAATGTTCTTTCCTTCACCTGCATCCTCCATGGCGATCACAGTTACTTTTTAGCCCGATTAACAGTCCCTTTTCCACAACTTTTTTCAATGCTGCGATGCCTGTGATAGACTCCGTGCCGACCACGTCCACGCGTGCGCAATTTCAAAATAACTGCTGCACTCCCATTGGTTGGTTGGTACGAGCTATCCCGCTAGATTTGATCCCGCCAGGGTGTACGATAGTCGTGTTTGGCACAACTCATCGAAAACTAACAGGGTGCTAGTGATGACAGAGAAGCCATTTATATTAAAGGTTTTCCCCGTCCAATCGTATCGTTATACTTACATTTCTTTGTAAACAATGCAAACGAAATGCACACACTAGCGGCTAGTTCCGTAGCGGGAGTTGGCTCAGTTTTCAATGTCGACTTGAGCAGTTTAAAGGCAAGAGAGTTTTTAAAACCACAAAAAGTTACAACACTTTGCCGGCAAATGATGTTGTGATTTGGATGTCGTGAGCGGGTTTTCCCGGGAGCTTTTTTTTTAATTTTGTCCCTGAAACGATTGGATGGGGAAAACCTTTAAATGGCTTCTCTGTTATCACTAGCACCCTGTTAGTTTTCGATGAGTTGTGCCAAACACGACTATCGTACACCCTGGCGGGATCAAATCTAGCGGGAAAGCTCGTACCAACCAACCAATGGGAGTGCAGCAGTTATTTTGAAATTGCGCACGCGTGGACGTGGTCGGCACGGAGTCTATCACAGGCATCGCAGCATTGAAAAAAGCACAGGCAACCCAAGCTCTAATTGTGTGTATTTGTCAGTGTAATATAGGGTAACTACTAAACGGCGAGATTGTCTCTTTCTTAGGGAGAGGAGATCCGAAAAGGAAAATAGGCCCAAATCGCTAATAAACGACAAAAGACAACATATAGAGCAAAGGTACGTTTATTTCAGTTGATTTTAACCTATCAATAGTAGTAAAATTCATGATTTTCGCCGTTTAGTAGTTACCCTATATTACACTGACAAATACACACAATTAGAGCTTGGGTTCCCTGTGAAAAGTTGTGGAAAAGGGACTGTTAATCGGGCTAAAAAGTAACTGTGATCGCCATGGAGGATGCAGGTGAAGGAAAGAACATTGGACTTTAGGGTTAGCGTGATTTTGTGACAATATTCCGGGGAAATTCGCGATACGAGGTGATTTTCGGCGATCGCCATCGTTGGATGCGAGGTGAAGTCTCCAGCCTTGTCATTTTATATAACAGCTGGGACGGTGAATTGGAAATCTTGTTAAAGTGGCTAAAATTCAAGTTCAAGTTCAAGTTCAAGTTCAATTTTATTTTGCACTATTTACAAGTTCAGTTTTAACAATTAGTAGGAAAGAGTGGAGAAAAAATAAAATAGGTATTCAAGGTTACAATTTCCAGGAAATGTGCGTAGTGGCCAAAGGAGCGAAAGCTTTCGAGTTGGCCACTACCATGAAGAAGCTAAATGAGGAGAATTACCAAATGTTGCAGTCACTTATTAAAAAAAAAAACATATATGATTGAAAGTGAGTTTAAACATGAGTTGAGAAAAGGAACAAAAAAATGGAGTGGAAAAGATATTTCTAAGAGAGATAGGAAATTACTTATATAAAAACCTTTTTACAATAAACCCTATCTAAGAATTAATTTACAATAAATTTGGTAATACTGATAATCTAAATTTACATTTAATATTTACAAATACAATGCAAATTAGGTCTGGTTTTCAAGTAGAAACAACTTATATTGTAATTTGAAGTTGTTGTGGGTTGACCCCAGGAGTACACAGGACAATCAATAACACAACTTTAAAGAGGTATGTAACCTTTATTTGAGTACTGTATAGATTTCTTACATTTTATTAATTTCTGCAAAATCTCGCAATAATGACACAAAAATAGAGCTTGGGCTGCCTGTGGTAAAGGAACGCTTATTTTAGCCAAACTGAATGGAAAGATCTAGTTATTGGGACCTTCCTTCCAGTGAAATGAGGTTTTGAGTCCAAGGTAAGAGAGAAAAGCTCGCTTTTGTCTTTTGACATTTTGTTTTGGTTTCTGTTTTTGTGAAAAAAATGTGATTTGGCGCATTCGGATAATATTTTTCATGTAATGATGACTGATGTAGTTGTTCGTAAAATGAAATGAGAAAGCTAAAGCTGAATTGAATGCTAACAACTGGCTTAATTATTTCATTACTTCATTTTTCGGAACACAAAACTGTCGATCTTGCAAGGATTGTTTGTTCATTTTGTTCGTAAAAATCTATTAAATAAAGCAAGTAGAACAGGGTTTGCTGTTGTACTCTGCATGACAAAAACACCCCTGAAGGCTGAACTGAAGCTGTAGAACATTCAAAAAGATACAAAACTACAGTCTACAGAGCACAACAAACCCTGTTCTGTTTGATAAAAACATTCTGTCAGTCGGTCAGCTAGTTATTTTTTCGGGGATCGAGGCCGGTTTGTTTTACACCAGTCGATAACAAACGTATATAAACTTATAAATACATACTGTAAATTACAAATGTATCATCTCTAATAGATTTAGTGAAACCTTGTTAATGAAACCCTGTTGTTATTTACAGTGTACCGACATTCAACAAACAAAAATGGCCGGTGAAATGGCATATGTCAGCTAGCTTCAAGTCCTCCACCATCCCAAGATCCAAGCTACATGGTTGAGTTGGTTATTAAGCCTGTTAAAGTATTTTAAGGTTAGAATTCAGAAGAGAAAAAATGTCATAGAGCCGATCGAGGTATCAGGACTTTACTTTTGTTGTTGATATTGGCAAACAGATCAAGAGGCATAATGACATTGACTTACTGGATATAAATATTGACTGTACTCTCGACTCAAGTTTGACAAGTGATCAATGTCAACAATTTGTAAAAAGGTTAACATGCAACTCCAAGTTATTGATGCCTTATTTTCCTGTGTGCTCATATATATACATGTACGTATGGTATGTATTAATTATTAGCATAGTTTGTGTATTTGCAATGTATTATTTGTTTGTATTTTTATTAAGTTATATATCCATGAGGTTTTTGCCTATTCGATTTAACAAATTGAAGTAAGTTTGTTGTGTCTGTCCTAATATTGACAATGATTTTCGTCATAACATGGTCAAAATAGCTGTGGATCCACAAGGTGTCTTTGCTACAGAAGGAAGTTTGACTCACCGATTAACTTTTTCCAGTGATGAAATGCTTTTAAAATCCTCATTTTCTTGATTTTGGAACAGATGTGTACACAACCTGCATGAATTCACAAATCTCTGCAAAGCCCGCTTCGAAAGCCGGCCGCGCGTCTGTTACAATATTGCATATCTTTTTTCCTAGTTTTTCTTGTTTTTCACTATTTAAAAACTAGTTTTATTGCTATTTATTTGCTGTTTATTTGCTATTTATATCGTCCATGAGTATTTTTTGTCAATTTCCCCCCTTATTTTTCCTTACTATTTCCTAGTTTTTCTCTATCTTTATGCTATATTTTGTATCTTTTTTCCGATTTTTTTGCTCTTTTTTTTGCTCTTTATTTACTATTTTTATCGTCTATAAAAAAAATTGTAAATCTTTTTTCCTATTTTTTCTTGTGTTTTTCACTATTTAAAAACTAGTTTTATTGCTATTTCTTCCTATTTATTTGCTGGTTATTTGCTATTTTTATCGTCCATAAGTATTTTTTGTCAATTTTCCCCCTTATTTTTCCTTACTTTTTCCTAGTTTTTCCTTATCTTTATGCTATTTTTTGTATCTCTTTTCCTATTTGTTTCTTGTTTTTCACTATTTAAAAACTAGTTTTCACAAATTTATTGCCATCTTTTTCCTATTTTTCTTGTATGCTTGAGCTAATTTAAAGCTATTTTAAAGCTATTTTATTAATTCAGTATAAAAGCACGCCGTTCTGCGCATCTTGCGTCCCGCGGGTCATCCCGCGAGACAGGCCATTTGCAGAAATATTTTGAAAAAGCTGTGTTAATTGTGTAATTTGACAGACAGAAAGATGAAGGATTTTAAAATACGGTCGAAAGATATGCTTGAGAAATGAAGGCGATTTGGGAAATCTTTAAATTCCACTACACGGCCACGAAAGACAATTTTCAGCTGAAAGTGAAATGGTATTAAAAGAGCCGACCATTTCAATGATTTATCGTGGGGAGATGGTCGAAGAATCGTAGATTTAGGAGATTTACCCGACCAATTGAATGAAGGTTGTTTGGACTGCCATGAATCACTGCTGTCTTTTCGCCCAGCGCCTTGTGCTTTAGGCCTGTCGATGCTTTCGAGTTTCGTCAGTTTCTCCAAACATGGACTTGGCCGAGTATAAACAATGTGTGAATACGGTCAAATAAGCTTTGTGAAAACGGGTAAACCTCTTGGAAATCCAAAGAAGAATGAAGAAGGAAGGACTGTATGGGGTTTGAGCACAAAGGAAGCAGCAACAGGTTTGATTTTCAATGAAGAAAGTCGAAAGACGGGACTGACTCTTTTCCCCACCGCCATCTTGAAAATATCCCAGAATGCAATAAAAGAAACCAATTTTCACACTTACTAGGGAGGCCTTGGTAAAAAATGTCAACTTTTGAAAATAAAATTAGCGATAAAGAGGCCTACCGTCCACATAACTTTTTAAAACGCGTGGATACCCCCATTTTTTCTTTTTGTAATCTATAATATAGAAGCTAAACAATGTTTACATATATTTTTTGTCTTTATAAAATTGAAACTTGTTGCCCATTTCAGCAAAAAATATATGTCTGTTCATGGTCACTAATGAGGCTTTCAAAGCAAAATTTGTACAAAAAATTATAATCATTGTAAGATAAATGGTTTGATTGGCATCCTTTGTGAAGAACGCTATGTCTAACGTTTTTTGCCCTAATATTTTGCCAGATAACCCAAAATATTATTCGAATTAAAAAATATTTTCTCGGACAAAGAAAAATGCTGAGTCAGCACTTTTTCCGATTTTCATCCTTAATTATCTCTCTTAAACGTATGGGTACCCCATAATTTTTTTTCTGATTTCAAGAGCTCCTTAGGGGGTTCAAACAATCCATATAGATTTTTAGAAAACAAATTGGTTTGCAATTAGGACGCACCGTCCTTATTAAAATAGTGAAAAACTACTTTTAAAATAGTGAAAAACAATCGAAAACATAGGAAAAAGGATATGAAAAAATTGCATAAAGATAGGAAAAAAGAGAAAAATCAAAGGGAAAAGATAGGAAAAACTAAGGGGGGAAATTGCAAGGAAATATAAGTCTAAAATTTTAAGAAAATTGTTAAAATATAGCGTTAAAAAATAGTAACAAAATAGTGCCTATTTTCCAATAATTCAGTATAAAAACTACTTTTATAATAGTGAAAAACTACTTTAAAATAGTGAAAAACAATCGAAAACATAGGAAAAAGGATACGAAAAAATTGCATAAAGATAGGAAAAAAGAGAACTGAAATCAAAGAGAAAAGATAGGAAAAACTAAGGGAAAAAATTGCAAGGAAAAATATGTCTAAAATTTTAAGAAAATTGCTAAAAAATAGCGTTAAAAAATAGTAAAGAAATAGTAAATATATAAGCAAATACCGTGGACAAAAATCCTGCAAAAATACGTTGGATCCGAAGTGAGGACCTATGCAGCCAAAAATATAAACAATAACGAATGAAAAGTCCGAAGACTACAGCAAAGCTGATATACAACGTAAACATCTAACCAGGCCTAGCTAACCGTAGTGCTTTGTGTTGGAATTTAATTTTACGTTGTATAGGCAGCTTTGCTGTAGTCTTCGGACTTTTCATTCGTTATCTATTATAACTATTATCTTTAATGATTGTACGTTGTGATTAGATATATATTTATGTATCTCCTATGGGAGCAACTATAGAATACCCGTAGATTTTTAAGGCACTTTACTGTAAGTGCGTGGTCCGCGGTCCGCAGTCGTAAACAAGACTCTAGAACGACGAAACACTGAATGGCAGTCGGCTCTTGGAAAGCATAAGAGTGACTGCCACCGCGGTCCGCAGTCCCGCAGTCGGCTGTTGAATATTAATAGTCGAATCATGAATATGAATGCCTCTAAGACATATAACTAAGTGCCACCGTGGTCCGCAGTCCCGCAGTCGAATGATGAATATTAATGACTGCAAGACATATAACTAAGTGCCACCGCGGTCCGCAGTCCCGTACCCTGGATACCAGAGGCTCGAAATCGTCGGGGCGAGCGAAGCGAGAGCAGCTGAGCTTGATTTCAGCACGGTCGTTACGCAAAACAAAACTCCTTCGGGGAATCAAAATTCTTTCGATCGCGGCACATTACAAAACTCCTTCGGGGAATCAAAATTATTTCGATCGCGGCACATTACAGTATATTCGTACCTGAGCCCCTCTGGAACCAGGGTAGCAGTCCCGCTATCGCCCGAGTGGATTTAAGAACGACAAATACTCCAATTAAGCCATGTAACTGAGTGCCACCGCGGTCCGCGGTCCCGAAGTGCTGAATTATAATTTTGCTAAGGCATGTAACTGAGTGCTACCGCGGTCCGAAGTGACTGAATAATAATTACTGCTAAATTATTCAAGCTGATTGCGGACCGCGGTGGCAGTGTTTCTGATACTTAGTTGGAGTGGACGGGTATTCTATACTTTAGCCCTCCTATGTACCAATTCGGGTGTCTTGGAATAAAGTTATATTTAGTTTGTTTTTTGAGAGAAATTAATACCGGTCGAGATACAAATGACAAGCAACTTACACGCTACATTATTATATACAGTGAAAGTAATAATATTGATGTCAATTCACGCAACCTATGTTTTCCACCGGCATAGGACAACATCCTGAAAAGCTACGCATATGTACTTACCTTCAAAGTGCGTGTAATTTCTAAAAAACCTCTGGAACCAGGGAAGGTCTTTGACAGGCTCGAGTCGCCAGAACGTCTTGCGTGTTTCTTTTTATTTGCCAAATCGAACTTTTTCGCCAAAGAAACGTGTGCCGGTGTCACAGCGATTCCGCCCCCCCCAGTGAATTTCGCCCCCCCCCCCCCCCCCCCCCAGTGAATTCGCCCCCCCCCCCCCCCCCCCCCGGGGCGAGATCGCTAGTGAATTCGCCTTCCCCGGGGCGAGATCACTAGTGAATTTTGCCCCCCTTCAGTGAATTCGCCCCCCCTAGGGGGGGCGAAATCGCTAGTGAATTTTAGTCGTAATTCTTATTGAAAACGCCCCCGCCTCAGAAAATAGAGGCAGTACATGCCAACGCACTTATAAATCTAAAGTTTAAAAAAAAAAAAAAGTGAAAGACCTCTTTAGCTACTATTACTACTACTGACTATAACAATACGCGAGTCGGTAACACTCCTTTTCTTCGGAAAGTCATTTAAAATTCTTTCCGAATTTGAGTTAATTACACTGCTAGAAAATTGCAAAACTTACCGCCGTTTTGTCTTCTCATTAGTTAATAAGCTGTTTATCCAGAAAGGTTTTCCTAGTTAGAACTGATCTAATTACCGAATTAACAAGCGCCGTTAGCTCAATTGAAATAGAACAAAGCACGCGAGTCGGTAACACTCCTTTATTCGGCAAAGTTCTTTCAAAATAGATGGATCGACGCGAGCATTATGGGTTATAAAAAAACTTACATACCACGATAATTACGTCAACTTCATTATGGTTTTCATGCATATAAAAATCATCAGGCTATTTGGCAGTTGTTTCCAAATACGGGCCACTCACTGCAAGCTAAGGTAAGTTTTAAAACTTCCGCCGTTTTAGATCTTAATTAGTTCATTAGCTTGTTTATTCAGGAAGTTTTCACGCGAGTCGGTAACACTTTCAAAGTAGGCGAATAAACGGGTTATCAAAACCTTTAAGTATCCACAATAACTACATCATCTACATGTTGGCTTCAGACAAGAAATACTAACAACTAATCATTCGAATATTGACGAAGATTGTATGTTGCACTGCTCGCGCGAATGAAAATTGCAGCGTTTACCGTAGCTACCAACACGAATTTTGTCTAAGAAAAGTGAAGCGTGGATTTTAAAATAAAATTGAATTGCATGCCTTTATACACATTACGCATTACGGGATAGTTTTTTGTATTGCTATTCTCCACGTCCAATACATTACAGTAATAAAAAGAAGGAAAACTTGTATTCATAACCTTTTAAGTAATGGTCCAGATAAGAACTGTAGTATCTACGGCAAGGAATGTTAAAAGGTGTTAATTTTCTATTATTCTTTCTCGTAATTTCATTGGTTGATACTTTTAAATTCAATAGAAACCCATCGAAATAATGCATTTTCATTCGATATTGCTTTGTGGTTTGAATTTACTTTTGATCAAACTAACTATGGTTTAATTTCGAAGAATATCGTGTGTGGGGAAAGTTCTCAAATTTGCGATTGAAAAATCCTTTGTTTTCTCTATATCCCATTGGCTGGGTGGTGGCTTCTCTGCGTTTTCACAGAAAACGAGCCAATAGCATAAACAAATACTTTATTTTCGAGACGTAGTTTGGAATATAGATACCTCCTAAAGCATTTAAGACATATTCAAGCAAAATCGTATGTGGGGGAGGCTCATTGCCGCAGAACAATGGATTCTACTACAGTTCTTATCTGGACCATTACTTAAAGGTTAGAGGGAGGGGGGGGGGCGAAATCGCTAGAGGGGGGCGAGGAAGGGGGGGCGGAATTCACTAGCGATTTCGGGTAATAAGTTCATGTCCTAGATACAACAATAGGTTAATTACGTTCTATTATGTTTCGGTCATAGAACGTCAGTAACATATTGGTGTATCTAGGACATGAACTTATTACCCGATTTCGCCCCCCGGGGGGCGAATTCACGGGGGGGCGAAATCGCTGGTACACCGGGCGTAAGTTTGGGAGAATTCTCAAGTTGTTGTTTCGTTTACACAAAAACTTGCGAATTCTCTCAAACTTACCCGAGTGTTTTCATCAGGCTATGTAAATACGGTTAACGTTTTCTATTTCTTTTATAAAATAGACGCAAGATCGAGCGCAAAACGATTTTTAAAATCTTTTCCTAAATATCAAATGCGAAATTCTCCATACGTTAAATCAAGAGACGTGCTTTCGTTAGCATAAAACCATGCGATTTGCATGATTCCTTTTTTTTTCACGCATGGCGAGCTCTAAATTTAAAATTTAAATTGCTGAGCAGTGAGTCAGCGAAAAAGTGTTCATGTCTGTCCATTTCTTCTCTCGTATCAAAACGGTGCTCAGCCGGCCTAAGATATACAAACATACAAACGAGTAAGACTAAAACATGAGGACCACTTATTTTGGCAATACGACCTATTTTGGCCGAGAAAATCAAAGCAAAAGTTTATTAACGAAGAATTGCAGTACTTCATCACAGCACAAAGTGAAACGGTCGTCGCGACCAATCGAGAATGTGGAGCTCAAAAAATAAGACATCGAAAAACAATTTGAACTGGTAATAATAGATTAACTCTACTTTATGAATATGCAAAACATTGATAATAATAATAATAATAATACTTTATTCCAATACACCATCATTGGTACCTAGGAAATACATACATAATATTAATCTAATCGAGGCAGCTACAATCATTAAAAATAGTTGTTACATCATATATATATTTTGCCGTAAGTTTCACAATAGAATCATCTGTCATCGATAGACAATACATAAACAAATCTCTGTTGCCAAGGAAACCGAACGAGCTATTAACCTTTAACAAGTTACTTCGGAAATTATCTCTGACAACTACTAGTTTACTATTATTGCAACTACGTTCGAATTACAAATTGTGCATACACGCGAGTCATGGGCGACATTTGTGTATCGACCAGATTCAACGGGAAATTTATGTGCAGATATCCTAAGCCTTGTCACCGCTTGACGATGCTTAACATTTGAGATTCGAGATAAATAGTTCTCAAAACCTATTCTTCGTTTTACAAGATTGAATGTTCGCAGTTTACTACTCTGTTGAATCTGATCAGCCCATGCAATATTATATTGTCTGTATAATTCAGACTTTAGATATTTAGCGAGGAACCTAATGTTATTAGTAGGTATTATAACGATATCCTTTAAAGGCTTGATATTACACATTTCTAACAGGTAATCAGTGAATTTAATACCCTGAAAATTTGATTGGATACACACATGTGCAGCTTTCCCAACTAATTCGTCTTCATATAAAGAATCTTTTACACGTAACCAATATTTGATCACCAAAATAGAAATGTGTACCATCAACGGTACTCTGCCCAGTTCCGCATATACCGCTAAATTAGTGGACTTGCAATGCACCCCTAAAATCCGCTTGCAGAACTTCAAATGCAGTTTTTCTATGTCGGAGACTGCACTGAAAAACTTACTCCTGAACATGTGAAGACTATTTATTCTTCCTAAAACATACACTCCCCAAACCTCACACCCATATAGTAGTACTGGCGACACAAGCGTTGAGAATAGTTTCAAAAGCACTTTGATCGGTGTATTATCTAAATTAGAAAAACTCCGAAATATACTATGATATGCACGTAACGCTTTATTGTACAATGCCTTTCGAGCAAGTTTGAAGCCGCCACCATAATGGAACGTTATTCCTAAGTATGAATACTCATCAACGCATTTTAACAAATCCCCATCAAGATACCAGTTAGAGTTAATGTACAAACGCCGTTGGCCTCTGGTACCGAAAATTAAAACTTTGGACTTTTTCAAATTAACCTTCAGTCTCCATTTTTTGGCATAACTTCCGATCCTCCGTAGGCAATTGTTTAACCCAGACTCTGACTGAGATAAAAGCACTAAATCGTCTGCATAAAGCAAACAGTTTAAATTAATATCCCCTAACGTTACCGAATCACAAGATGGCGCGTTGAAGATTTCCGGGATATCGTTTATGAAAACATTAAACAAAGTGGGGCTGAGATTACACCCCTGCTTAACTCCAATGAACGATTGAAAGAAAGGAGTTACCCCGTGGGATAATTTAACCGCCGATTTAACAGAGGAGTACATACTTAACAGGATCTGTATAAACTTTCTACTACAACCATATTGAATCAATTTGATCGTAATGCAGACCCCCGCGGCGACTTCCGTTTCACTTCCCGCCACAAGCGTCTGCTTAGTATGGCGTTCCGTCGCGGACAAAATTATGAACACTATTAAAATGAAGTCGAAATTCAAAAATAGAAGTCAAAATCAAAGATTGAAGTCCAAAATCCAAAATTAACTGTTCACAGGAGCCATTAGGGTAATGGGCTCCCGCTGTTCAAGAGTATTGAACAGTGGAAAAAAAGAAAAAAACCTACACGTCTCTGCATAATAATGAAGTTCACAAAAGTCCGAGAAGTCCGAGTAGAGAACACGGAAATATAAGTCGAGAACTCAAAAATATGAGTCGAGCCCTGGGTAGAGAACGCTGACCAGTTGTTATTGTGGCCCTGCGGTGATGCAACACGCGACACGCTATGTATAGGCCCTTTGCAGCTAACAGTCACGTGCTGATATAATACAAATGTACTTCGTTAACGAATGAATTGAGCTCGTGATCCCCATGGGAAAGGCATTGCCATGGATGCTGGAGAGCAAGCTATCTTTAAAAACGCTGTTTTAGAAAGATCGACAATCCATTGGAGGTGGAAAATAGCATTTACAAACAGGTTTTGCTAATATCAATACCGATCTCGTACAAGGCCTATTGCGTTCGACGAAGGAGAACGCATACTAATCTTGCAGTGGACTCCCTGTGGTTATATGTGGGCTACCTGTGCTTCCCCAGGCGAAAGAAATCGAGATTCTTGTCGTCATGTCCTCATGTCCTTACTTTTTGGAATAAATTATCTCGGCCGGGGAACTGGTAACCACACGTACCGATGCAAGCGGCCATTTGGTGAATGCCAGCATATGGCTTCTGTTTTGTTCGCAATTGGTTTGTTACTTACCTTATTTTCCGACAATCCAATGCAATGATGTTTCAAAGGTTCGCAAGTACAATTTCGCAAAGCCTGAGGAAAGTGTGTAGTACATCTGGAGGACCTTGAACATTCAACTCGTCCATAATTATTTATTTATGCTGAACCCGAGTGAATGTGCGATCGAAAAATCCCCGGGCGGGGGGGGGGGGGGGGGGGGGGGGTGGGACTTCCTTATGTGAGGGGTACATGGATGCTCGTCGTACCTTTTAGGGGTCAAAATCAGGAGTTTGGTACCACTTAGGGTATCCACGACCAAACACAGACATTTGTATGTAAAGCGGTACCTTTTAGGGAGGAGGTCAAAACAATGGTCCTGGCTAGGGACCCAATTTTAGGGGGTGGGGTATGACCCGCCACCACCAACCTTTTTGGATAGTGAGGGAAGGAGGTTGTACCCGAGACCCACCAACTTTTAGGCTGGTGAGAGACGGGGTTGTACCCGAAACCGACCACCGTTTTGGGGCTGGTGAGAGGGGGTTGTACACCACCTTTTTGGCTGGTTACTGAGGGTTGTACCCGAGACCCACCACCTTTTTGGCTGGTGAGGGAGGGGTTGTACGCGATACACCCACCACCTCTGAGGACTGTTTTGATTGGCTGGCTGGCTAGGACGACCAACATATGTTATTAAACTACGACGACCGCTCAGATTTAAGATCCAAGGACGGCAACGCTGATGATGACGTGATTGGAAAATTTTGTTAAATGTTGCATATTTTTTAGTCTTACGGATGCGAGTCCTTATTATTAAATTTAAATAATATAAATGCTACTCCGCCTCAATGAACTGTTCTTTCCCGTAAAATAGTATTTCTTTATCCTTCCATGCTTTCTACTTTTCTGCTGCATCATTTACAAACAGTAACTCTCTCCCTATCTCGAACCGAACGGCAAATCCGGCGAGGGACTGCTGTTTAATTGCCTCAAATATTATAACGATTTCTTGCTTCAAAAAGGTATTCACAACACTGATACACATTTAAGAGGCACTTGAGAAGCAAATGGATTCAATATTTTAATAGCATTCCATATACATAAATGGTATTGCCTAAAATAAACAAACAATTAAACAAACAAAAACAATTACAACATACAATCTACATAGCTGATCGAGAAAGTAAAACGCTACGTCTATCAAAGGCTTCATAAACATAATGAGCTAAGTTTAAATGTTCTAGTTAGAGTGCTATTAAAATTATTTTCAACAGTTGTAACTCAGTCCAGTACTACTATATGGTTGTGAAGTTTGGGGTGCGTATACGCTAGGAAGAATCCCTAGTTTTGATGTCTTTAAGGAAAAGTTAATGATTTAGAAAAATTACATTTGAAATTCTGCAAACGTATTTTAGGTGTTCACTCCAAGTCTACCAACTTAGCTGTATACGAAGAATTAGGCAGAATTCCTATGCCATTGGACAAATTGCCGTCTTGGTAGTGAAATACTGGTTAAGAGTGAAAGATCCATTGTATGAAAATGAGTTAGTTGGAAAGGCAGCACAATTGTGCATACAATCTAGTTTTCAGGGAGCAAAATTTGTAAATTATCTATTAAAAATGTGTAATGTCAAACCTTTACCTGATCTTGTTATGACGTCTTATGAACAATTTGTATAATAATTTGTGGAGGGACCGAGTTCAACAGGGCAGTAAGATGCGAACTTTTAGTCAATTGAAGTCGAGGATAGGTTTTGAAAATTACTTATCCCGTGTTGTGAACCTCAAGTATCGTCAGGCGGTGACGAGAATAAGGATATCCGCTCACAAATTTCCTGTTGAATCTGGTCGCTACACAAGAGTTGATTATGAGTGCCGCATTTGTTCGCTTTGTAATCTTAATGAGATAGGTGACGAATTTCATTACTTCAATAAGTGTAATAATAGCAAATTGGTAAATCTTAGAGATAGTTTCATTAGTATTGTAGGAGACACGAACAGTGCCTTCAATAGTTTTAGTCAGCGAGATATGTTCCTATATTGTTTAGCAATGAAGGATAATTCAATTATGAAAAGTATAGCAAAATATTGTTATGACTTTACTGAATTTTTTAATGATTGTATTAGTAAGGGATTGTAAGTTTATTCGTTATCGTAATTATGTTATTGTTGCTATCTTTGTATCAAAATGTACCACTGGTGGTATCTTTGAATGAATAAATAAATATATATATATAAATGGATCAATACTATTGAAGAAAAACAGGATCTTGTCAGCGTCATTAAGATGTGAAAAGTTACTGCTGTAATTGTTTACGTCATCGAATAAATCTTTCCTGAGGTCAGCATATGAAGCACAGGAGAATACGAAGTAATATTCATCCTCAATATTTGTTGAAGGGCAAGTTCTGGACTCTCTTGGTATCTTAGGTTGTGCGTGCCTTCCAACTTCTAGACGTAAATTATGATTTCCTATTCGTAGTTTAGCTAACATTCTTCTGTGCTTCATATTTTTAATCATGTCATAGCATTCTGAGGTATTGGTGTCAACTTTAAATGTTGAGTCAAAAGAAAGTTTCTTGTTTAAATGAATAAGTTTCATCTGATGTAACTTGGATTCATTTCTTATATTCAAAATGATATTATGTATATATGTTTTGAATGACCTCGGACTCGTATTAAAATCAGGCGGTCCTACATTAGCCGCCGGCTGGAATGACTCTAAAATGTTATTAATTGAAGTCATGAAGCTCAATTTTTTGGACAACGCAATCGTTTTTGAGATGTATAAACATTGCTTGGCAATACTATCTTTAGGAAGAGCTTGAAGGTGCATCCAGAAATTTAGAAGAGGGGCTGAATGGGGTTAACTGATAACTGAGAAATGGCCAAAAATATTACTGTTAACTGAGAATTTTACCTTTTTTTAGCTGTTAGCTGATATTTGTGAGATAGCTGTTACCTGATATTTCATTATTTTTTATTAAAATGACGTAACGTCACATGCTATTATTGGCTTTTCGGATGGTTTTCGACAGATTTGATCCAGTTGATAATAGTCAAATATTAAACATGACACATCAGAGTTATCTGATACTAGAAAAATCTATTGAATAGACAAAATGTAGTGTTTGATGTTGAATTAGCGGTTATTATTCATTTCATACCAGCAAATATGTATTCAAATCAGGTTAGGGTAGTCGGCTTTTTATATAACTTAACTGATAACAGCAAAATTTAACTGATAACTGATAAATAGCTAAAAATTTAGCTGTTAACTGATATTGGTACCCCCCCATTCAGCCCCTCTTAGAATATTCCTATAAATCAAACATTTTAATGATAATCGCCCAACGTCATTTCGAGTAGCCACATTAGGGGCCCGCTTATTAAGCCCAAGGTAATATTTAAAGAACTGCGAATGAAGTCGTTCAATTGGATCAGTCTCCCATTTCTGGAAATTTATGCTATCGTAAGCTCCCCAAATTTCTGAGTTATACAATAAAATAGGTGAAAATAAGGTGTAAAATACCTTATTGCATATTTTTATAGGCATTTTAGAGAAGTCGAGATAACGCTTGGTTGCAAAGATAGAACGCCTCGTTGTTTCAGTTAAATTTAGTTTGGATTTTGAAACACTACCATTACATGAAATCGTAGTTCCCAGATATGTATAATCGGGGACATTAGCAATTTGGGAACCCCCTAAAAAGAATCTGTTTCTCTAGAGTAGATTTCCTACATTGTTTCTGAAAAATTACTACTTTGGTCTTTTTAGTATTTACCGACATTATCCAATATTTACAAAATTGCTGTAACCTATTGATACTCTTTTGAAGGCCAGTAGCACTAGTAGAGATAAGGACCAAGTCATCTGCATAGAATAAAGAGTTTAACAGAGAACCATTGGGCAGAGTAATTGGGTCCAGTCCATCTGTATTTTGTAAAATGGATGGAAGATCATTTAAATATAAATTAAATAACAAATTAAAGGAGATAGAATACAACCCTGGCGAACTCCTCTTTTATACTTAAAATATTTAGATCTCATATTGTCTGACTTAATACAACACTCAGTCTTCGAATACATGTCTGAAATGAAACGGAATCTTTTGTCCACCGATTTTATAATTGAGTAATTTATGAAATAATCCAGAATGCCAAACTGAATCAAAACCACAAAGCAACAGAATAGTTTCCCTCTTGTTGCATTAACGACATGTTTGTCAATCAAAGTGTGTAAAGAAAAAATATGATCAGCAGTTCGATTGCCTGGTAAGAAACCTATTTGAGAGGAATGTAAGAGCTTCTTATTTTTCAAAAGAGTGTGTAACCTATGTTGTTAAGAATAAAGCAAACCAGTTTTCCCAAACAGCTTGTCACACAGATTCCTCTATAGTTGGATGGGTCTGATTTATCTCCCGATTTATATATTGCACTAATGATACCCTTAGTCCAAACTATACAAGTAGAGGATCTGGAATTTCTCTGCGTAGAAATCAGTATTTGGTACAGGCCACCAAACTCGCCAATTGAGCTCTTTGACAAATTTGAGAATCTACTTGAAATTAAAGAAACGGTTGAATCGAATATTATAGGTGATTTCAATTGTGACATGGTAACCGCCGCCCACAGTCACCACACAAAGAGATTACTTGAACTATGTGAACTATTCCAATACTCCCAGTTGATTAAGCTAGGACCCGACACGTATCACAACCAAATCCTCAACTACAATCATCTGTTCTTGACAAACGAACCCTCGAAATATAAATACTGTGGAGTTTCGCACGTTGGAATCAGTGACCATAGTGTTGTGCTGCCAGGAAACTGGCTGCTCCTAAACATTCTCCTAAGTACGTAACTTCTAGAAACTACAGCCGGCAATTTAGCCCCTTGGCATCTAATTGAGTCATGCGAGGATTCTAATATTGCCTGGCAATTATGCATGGAAACAAATGTTTCTCGAAATAGCTAATAATCACGCGCCTATCAAAAAGAGTCGACTAGGAACACCTTGGCTATAGCGCCTTGGCTAACACCTGATATTAAATGTCTTATACTAGAGAGGGATAGACTGAAAAGGGTTGCCATCTTTACAAACAACAGTGAAATAAACACTCCAAGAACTCTCTTAACGCTATTATAAAGGATACAAAAATGCGATATTATGACAACTTCTTTTCAGCCAATCAAGGTAGTTTGCGTAAGACCTGGCGTGGCATAAATACCATCCTTTCAAAGGAAGAAAAGTAAACAATGCAACCTACTAAAGTTGTTGTTGACCAATGTGAGCTAACCAATCCAGTGGATATTAGTAATGTCTTTAACAAGCATGCTTTGTGAACATCGGGCCTAGTTTAGCATCAGAAGTACCTTCGTCTGATACTAGTCATCTTGATTATATCCAACCCGCTAAATCTTCCTTTGAACTGAAAGAATTCCGAAGTTTCTATACTCATTACAAGAAGCTTCCTACAAGAAAGACCAGCGCTCTTGACGGCATCCCAGTACGTCTTCTAATGGAAGGCACCCCTGCCATGATAAATTCGCTGACTTTCTTGTTCTCGAATGAAAAAAAAAAAAAAGTACCTTTGTTAGCCCCTTTGAAGTTTGTCGGATTTCATAACCATTCCACTCTATTCTATTAACTATGTTTTGCTTTAGAAGACAATAGTTTTCTTTGTTTTACGTCATGTGGCGATATGTAACACCAAGAAACCCCGTAAAAAAATTATATGGAGTTCAAACAAAAACACTACTGAGTTTGGTTCTCAAATTACCTTAAAATAGAACTCATGTCACTTCAATCAATGGAGTAGTAATTTATTTAACAACGTAATCACTAATGTATGGCGTTATATCCCCGCCAAAATTCAACATTAGGTTTCAACATTGAAGTTTTGAATTCAACATTGAAGTTTTGAATTCAACATTGAAGTTTTGAATTCAACATTCAAGTTTTGAATTCAACATTCATAATGTCGAATATGAAACTTCAATGTTGAAACCTAATGTTGAATTTTGGCGGGGATATAACGCGTTAAATCTCCGCCAAAATTCAAGTTTTGTTTTCAACATTCAAGTTTTGTTTTCAACATTCAAATTTTGTTTTCAACATTCAAGTTTTGTTTTCAACGTTCAAGTTTTGTTTTCAACATTCAAGTTTCCTATTTAAATGTAGTGTTTACTATTTACATCTAAACTTTTACGTACAAACTCCCTACTTTGAATTCAACATTATACCTTATACTAATCATTTCCGGAGTTAAAAGATTCAAGATTGACATTTTCTCTTCTCGACAAAGTATTCGCCAATGTTGAAGTCTTCACTTCAACAGTCACGTTTCTTTTCAACATTGAAGCTTTCGCCTCAACATTAAAGTCTTAGCTTCAACGTCAATGGAGCTCATGGCCACGCTTCGCTTCACTTCACGCTTGCGGGTCACATTAACTTGGTCACATCCGGTCACATGCCTACATACATACATAAACTTTATTTCAACTCGAATTTTCAGAGTAGCAAATACATGCTAATATCTTCGAGAAAACTACTGTTACTAATACTAATACTATTGTTATATTACTAATACTAAAAATATTTACAATGAAACCTAGAAATTATTAACAAATAGACATTACTGTAAAATTAGATTAGATTGTATTTACGGATTTCTCTCTTAAAATCAGTGATAGTTGTTAAAGATCGAAGATTATCAGGTAGGGAGTTCCAGAATTTTGCAGTCGAATATTTGAAAGAGTGCAGGCCATAAGTTGTTGTTTGAGGTTTAGGTAGGTTCAAAATATCAGTGCCTCTTAAGGAATAGATTACAGATCTTAGAGTAAACATATCTTTTAGGTAGCCTGGATAGTTTGAAAATTTCAGAGATTTAAAAAGTATAATTAGCATATTCTGTATTCTTCTATTATATAGTGAAGGTGTTTTAGCTTTATATAATAGCTGGTTGTAGTTAGAATTCCTGTCATCGAACATAAATCTCAGAATACGCTTATTTAAGGCTTCTAATTTATCAGTGTTTCTACAACTACAAAAATGCCAAACCGTGGAACAATAATGGAAGTGCGGTAGGATAAATGCCTTATATAGGCGAAGCAATGTACTTTTAGAAATAAGCTTGCGAAATCTAATCATCACATTAAATTGATTATTAACCTTTTTACAAATTGAGGTTATGTGATCGTCAAAGCTAAGCTCATTATCTCAAGCTGGTAGCCTACCCAGCACGCTTTGCTCATGTACTCAAGTCACTGAACACACTAGCTGACTACAATATTCAAATTATGTCAAAACTCTTCGGCAGGTGGCAGAGCAGCTGATGTCTATGGCGAACGATGGTAAGGTTGGTTTCATTTTTAAGGGGACTGTGATTTTAAAGAGGAGTATTAAATAAAACTGCTGTCATCACCGAGTTTTCCAGCTTCTTTGACTTGTGAAAGTTCCTCGCACCTCGTGTCAGAACTCGCAGTCTCAGACGATACTAAGGGCCTTGTTACATGGAGAAAGTTGTCCCGGGTAGAAGGGATAACCCTTCTAGCCGAGTTACCCGGGGACGGACAACTTTCCATACATTTCTCTGTAAACCACAAGTAACTGTTTACATTGTGAATACACTCGTCCCGGGTAGAAGGGTTGTCCCTGGCCCAGGGATATCTCGTCTCGGCGAGAAGGGTGTCCCTTCTTCCCGGGACAACTTTCCGACATCAATACGCCATATAAACACTTTGTCCCTTCTAACCGGGACAACTCGGGGCAAATCGATCACACAGAGCACGCGCACTGTGTTCCGATTCTTGGAATCAAAAATGTGTCGGCGAGGTTAATTAGCTTCCCATATAAACGCTCGGTAGAGTTGTCCCTGCTAAAGGGGTAACCCTTCTACCCGGGATCATGTAACAAGGCCCTAACTTTATAATGACAGAAGCTTTCTATTATGAAAATTTCTATGATGAATTCGTATTTAAGATTATAAGGGAGGATTCATAATTTATGGAGAGGAGGGCTATGATAATAATAAATATTAGTTTATTTCTTAACGCATTTTAAAAACTCTTAAGTCATGTAGTGAATATCACCCGTATGTTTTAAGAGGAGAGATTTGAGTTTTGTGCAAAGCTAAAACAGTTGTAAGCAAAAGGTTTAAGTTATTTGTGTTGGGTTTTGACTGGCAAAAGTGAAATTAGAGTGTTAATTCAAAGCGAAAATTTGAATTCAAATTGACCACATGGTGTAGATCTGTTTAATTATTTACCACTATGTTTTCCCTTAAAATAACCTTACCTAAAATAAGAAACGAAAAGCGGAAAATGACTTTGTGCCACGCTAAAACAGTATAAGGCAGATATTTTACCTTATACTCATTAGTTTATGACTGGTAAAAATATAACTAGAGTGTTAATCCAAAGCTCTCAACTTAAACAGCGTAGCGAAGCGTGGCACTTGAAGCAAAGACATGAGCTCCATTGACGTTGAAGCTAAGACTTTAATGTTGAGGCGAAAGCTTCAATGTTGAAAAGAAACGTGACTGTTGAAGTGAAGACTTCAACATTGGCGAATACTTTGTCGAGAAGAGAAAATGTCAATCTTGAATCTTTTAACTCCGGAAATGATTAGTATAAGGTATAATGTTGAATTCAAAGTAGGGAGTTTGTACGTAAAAGTTTAGATGTAAATAGTAAACACTACATTTAAATAGGAAACTTGAATGTTGAAAACAAAACTTGAACGTTGAAAACAAAACTTGAATGTTGAAAACAAAACTTGAATGTTGAAAACAAAACTTGAATGTTGAAAACAAAACTTGAATGTTGAAAACAAAACTTGAATTTTGGCGGAGATTTAACGCCATACTAATGAGCATAAGCTCGTTTACAATGTGTACGTGCAGTCAACTAATTAAACTGATAGATAAATAGAGGATGAAAATTTGATATTAAATTATAAGAATACAATCAATGTTTGGTTATTTACAATTAGATAATCCTAGTAATATTAATGATAATACTATAATGATATCAACAACAACAACAATAATCAATAATAATAAAGTGCTTGCTATAAAGGTAAAACATATCTAGGTGACGCGCATGCCAATAGAACCATGTGCCATTGATGATAAAGCAAGTTTATCTATTTTAGAATTGAAAAATAACCGGGGAAGAAATAATACGAAATTCGTTAGGTAGGCTATTCCATCGTCTAACTATTATGTAAGTAAAGGAATTATGAAAATACTTAGACTTATAGTTTGCCAACTGAAGAATCATATCTCCCCTAAGATTGTATGTGCTAGCCGGGAATGAAAACAAATCGTTTCAAGATATATTTTGACACACACACCATGTTCAGTAAGCTATCATATGAAGTAGTTTTTGCCAGTTTCAGCAATGTCCTGATGGCTAGTGGTTAGTCAGCTCAAGTTTATTGGATAGGTCAGGAGTTATGCCAACTAGAACTGTGGAACAATCCCGGGGGAGGGGGGGGGGGGTACTCCCATATATAGACTATACGGGTACGTGCCGCTCGACAGGGTATGGGTTTTTGACAATTTTTAGCCTGGAACAGGGTATATAAATCATTCTTTTGGTCTGGAACAGGGTATATAAATCATTCTTTTGGTCTGGAACAGGGTATATAAATCATTCTTTTGGTCTGGAACAGGGTATATAAATCATTCTTTTGGTCTGGAACAGGGTATATAAATCATTCTTTTGGTCTGGAACAGGGTATATAAATCATTCTTTTGGTCTGGAACAGGGTATATAAATCATTCTTTTGGTCTGGAACAGGGTATATAAATCATTCTTTTGGTCTGGAACAGGGTATATAAATCATTCTTTTGGTCTGGAACAGGGTATATAAATCATTCTTTTGGTCTGGAACAGGGTATATAAATCATTCTTTTGGTCTGGAACAGGGTATATAAATCATTCTTTTGGTCTGGAACAGGGTATATAAATCATTCTTTTGGTCTGGAACAGGGTATATAAATCATTCTTTTGGTCTGGAACAGGGTATATAAATCATTCTTTTGGTCTGGAACAGGGTATATAAATCATTCTTTTGGTCTGGAACAGGGTATATAAATCATTCTTTTGGTCTGGAACAGGGTATATAAATCATTCTTTTGGTCTGGAACAGGGTATATAAATCATTCTTTTGGTCTGGAACAGGGTATATAAATCATTCTTTTGGTCTGGAACAGGGTATATAAATCATTCTTTTGGTCTGGAACAGGGTATATAAATCATTCTTTTGGTCTGGAACAGGGTATATAAATCATTCTTTTGGTCTGGAACAGGGTATATATATAAATCATTCTTTTGGTCTGGAACAGGGTATATATATAAATCATTCTTTTGGTCTGGAACAGGGTATATAAATCATTCTTTTGGTCTGGAACAGGGTATATAAATCATTCTTTTGGTCTGGAACAGGGTATATAAATCATTCTTTTGGTCTGGAACAGGGTATATAAATCATTCTTTTGGTCTGGAACAGGGTATATAAATCATTCTTTTGGTCTGGAACAGGGTATATAAATCATTCTTTTGGTCTGGAACAGGGTATATATATAAATCATTCTTTTGGTCTGGAACAGGGTATATATATAAATCATTCTTTTGGTCTGGAACAGGGTATATAAATCATTCTTTTGGTCTGGAACAGGGTATATAAATCATTCTTTTGGTCTGGAACAGGGTATATAAATCATTCTTTTGGTCTGGAACAGGGTCGTAATGTTTTGGAAGGGCCTCAGGACGGTTTGAGTTATTCACGGTCCCTTGCCGCTGCAAACGCAGAGTTCGTTTATCTGTTTATGATTCGAGTGGCCCTCCCCCCGGGGGAACAATACTCTAAGTGTGGTAGAATAAAAGCCTTATATATTCCCACCATAACTGCAGTTGGAATAAAGTTCCTGATCCTTCACAACGTGGCTACTTTAGCATTAACCTTATTTGAAATCAACTTCACTTGCTGTTTAAAAGTAAGGTTACTGTCGATAGTTAGCCTGAGAAGTTTGATGTTATTAACAATTCTTAGAGGTGGACCATTTATTTCTGTGAACAACTGGTAAGGTCGGTACTTGCTCCCATCCCAGAGGCAAGACTTTGGTTTTGGTGTCATTGACTCTGAGTAGTTGCTCTTAAACCATGAAATCAGTAAGTCTATAGGTTATTTTGTACAATGACTTGTAACCTGACTGGGCATTGATATGATGAGCACAGTATTCTCTCAGATCCATGCACGGTCAAATGTGGAATTCTTCAAGGATCAATCCTCGGTCCATTGTTATTTCTTATATACATTAACGATCTTCCAAATTGTAGCCTATTGACTCTTCTTAATATTTATGCAAATATATAATTCACTACTCGAAAACGAGGCTATCCCCGCATCGGGGATGCCGCAACGTCCACCTGAGTTCAAAAGGACAATTCAGGATTTTTCTTTTTGTCTCCAATGCATAGAAGAACACAGCAATGTTCCGTCCGCGACGCCATTTTGCTTTTCTGCTAAGAAACGATGCGGGGTTAGCCTCGTTTTCGAGTAGCTAATTGTATGCGCATAGATATTAAGAAGAGTGAATTATCTAACGTAAGAATGTATGCTGACGATACCAACCTCGCCTTCGCATCGGAAAATGAAACATCACTCGTGCATGCAATGAACCATTTCCTCGCCAAAATACGGAATTGGCGTGAAATTTAGTATAAATACCCTAGATGTTCCATGAGTTTTTATTTGGTGAAATCGAAGCAGAAATCAATTTTCTCGCCTTTGTGTGCGAAGGCAGTTGAAAACGGCGGCCCTTCTTGTCCAACCAGCGCTGTATATAGACTAGGCAAAATTAAGTTACGAAAGTTACGAAAATTAAGTTACTCAAGTTACGAAAATTTTAGAGAGAAGGGGCTACAAAAAAAAAAAACGGCTGATATCAGCTTAAAACCACCCAACAAGGAGAGAAACACGAAAGAAGACATCACAGTGGCAAGGTAACATTTTATTCAAATATTTTACAGTATTTCTGGCTAGTAAACGGAGTTCGCTACGCTCCCATACAAACCCTATTTTCGTAACTTGAGCTTGGGCTGCCTGTGCCTTAGGTTGCCTAAAAAGCAGATTATTTACGACTAGCCGGATATCGAGCAATTCAGGAGGGCGACCCTAAAACGCGGAATGGCGGAAAATCCTAAAAGGAAGAATGGCGGAAAATCCTAAATCCTAAGCCGGCGGTGATCATAAACCAAGAAACTGCATCCGGAAATTATAGTTCTTGTCAGCCGAATAAAACCATCTCCCTGATAAAACACCGAGCATATTAATTTTAAAAAGCCCGCCGGCAGTAATTCAGGCATTGGAATTATTCGTTCTTTTCGCGCTTGCCAGTACACGCAACATACATGCAGCATGGACGGACATGGGTTTTAATCCATGAAATATCCAGGATTCGGATGCATTTTGTTTCACTTACCATGGGTACCAACAGCCAGTATCAGGCGACAAACGTTTCAACATTAATTTTTGCATACATGTACCCGTCGAATGCCTAAAGTACGCTTATATGACATACATCAACAATTAACCAGTAAAAAAAAACGTGCAAGTACGCTTTTCTAGTTACAATCTCCGCTTCGGTACTCGTTTAACCTGTAATGCAGGCGTTTTATTTAGGAAACTGCAATATATCTGGACGAGGGAAGAATGACGCGAGGACAAAAAGGAAGTAGTGGGGAGGGGAGGAGAAGGGAAGGGAACTCTCTCCCCTCTCCCCTGACTATCTTCGTTCGAAATTTGTTGACCGCAGCAGCGTTACGTATTATTCTCTAAGAGACACTGAGAGCAAACTTGCTATTCCTCTGCCCCGCACCAACTTTCTCAAAAATAGCTTTGGCTATAGTAGTGCGGTCCTATGGAATAGCCTTCCGATTGAGTTGCGGCAAGCCTACCCTGGGTACCAGAGGTTCTACTGTCTCCATTCGCGAAAATTAGGCGCCGAGGAGCGTAGCGACGAGAGTCGAGCTTCGCTCCTCGGCGGCTAACTTTCACGAAGGGAGGCAGTAGAGGGGGACTCCCCATAAAAATAGACGGGGGTGCTCGACCTATCTTTTAGGGGTTAAAATCGTTAGCAGTGCTATCTCTTAGGGGTCTTCCAAAGGTCTGCTATCTTTTAGGGGTCTCCGAGACCCAACATTTTTGTGGCCGAGAAAAAATAGCGCTGGATCCTCGAGCATGAGACCCCACAAGTTGAATCGGTATTTACGGCTTCGATATAGAGTTTGATCCATCCGAATATTAAAGACGAGGTTATGGGGCAGAGCTTTGCCCCCCCCCCCGGGGTAGAACCTCTGGTACCCAGGGTACGGCAAGCCAGAACTGTTAAGTAGATTTCGCTCTGGTTGCAGCAGTTTCTTATCTTAGCTTAACTTAATTTTAAATTAGCACATGGCACTCATGGAAAGCAGGTTTCTGCCCTTAACTGCGGAATAACACACACAAACAGACTGACTCAATATTCATGGCGAATATTGGATATGGGTCAGTCGAACGACATCATATATCCATAATTTAATGCTTATTAATATTACAGGCAGTACTATCATAGTAATAATAATAATTATAAAGTGGTTAATCACAACAATGATTTGAATGATTCAATGGAACCACAGGCACTACAATAGTATAATAATAATAATGATAATAACAAGTGCTTAAAGATTTCAACGGCTCATTGAAATGCAAAAGCGCTGAGATGTACCAGGGAGGCAAGAAAAAACCTCTAACCTTCTAAAAACCACTTGGGAAAAATACAAAGGTAGTAGCAAGGAAATCTGGGTCGGGACCAAGGCACAAATCAATCCTCCCAACAAGGATATGAAAAAGCTTGCCGCTAGAGACCAAGCGCCTTTGATACTGACAAGAGGTCATCGTTTGAATATTTAATATATCTATGCTTCGACGACGAGCTTCTCCAACCAGCATGCTTATCTAGAAGATCACCGCTGATTTTCCTGCAGCCCGGATTTGAAGCTGCGCCTGACTTAATACTGTGCGAGCCAAAACAATTAATGTCGTCTACAAAAGGAGTAAGGTGCTTCTTAAACTCTTCTCTTATTGTAGTATAACAAATGCCCTTACTAATATGAAAATTCTCTTTAGATTTGCACTTGACGATGCGCCTAATAAAAGGAGAAAGCGGACTAGAGTTCGGTAACTTTCGGTAATACACACGGGACAAGTTGCTTTACTGGATCTGGCTAAGAGCGAAGTGTGGCCTTCTCTAAACTGATCGTTCTTACGCTTCTCAATATAAACAGACATATAATCGTTAAAGATAATTATATCCTTCGGATTTCGTCAACACGAAAAAAGCCGGCGTAGCCTATACTAAGAGAATAAATAGGAAACGAATGTCGGCTAGGGAATTACTAGCACTGTAAAATTCCGATATTTTTTTTCCACTTGGCCAATAGATCATGGTTGCTTAGGGTGTACAGGGCGAGCTAGGTTTCTTCTTGCACCTTCGAGAGATGACTTAACTAGTGGATGGTCTGCAGGCGATTCGTCTAAACTGGCCAGTCTATGACCCCATCCTATGCTATATATAAACCACGGATTCTAATGCTGACGCGCCTGTTCCATTTTGAATAGCTAAATGACAAAGCTCCGTACTGAAGAGGGCAACATGGAGTGGCTCCGCTGGTATAATCAGTAACGCCCGACTTTGAGGAAGCCCAGGAACGCCATCTTAACCAGCCTGCTCTGTACTTGCAAATCGTAGATGGTGCTTTTGACTTCAACTGCAACTCAAGAAGATCTGGAACCAATTTCTGTAGTGTTGAATCCCCAAATAAAGGCGTCTTTCTCCAGACTCCGGCTTGGAATATGTCTGAAAAATACTAATTTCCGAAGAGATTAAGTTAGTTGGCGCTACAAACATGGTAGTATAATAAGTGAAATACGTACATGCGCCTAAGTGGCGATACCACATCGAGGCTATTCAGTAGCCTTACTACAAATAAATGTCTAACTAGGCGTAATTTACACCTAAGTAGTGTGACTACAATTCGCGGTAGAATTGTAATTAATTGTAAAAATAATGAACGAATTATACACGCCTATATGGCGATGCTAACGCACGAGTAGTCATAATATACACACCTATGTGGTGACGCGCCTAAATGGCGATGCTAACGCACGAGTAGTCATAATATACACACCTATGTGGTGACGCGCCTAAACGGCGATGCTATAAAGGCATGACTAGACATAATATACACACCTATGTGGTGACGCGCCTAAATGGCGATGCTATAAAGGCATGACTAGACATAATATACACACCTATGTGGTGACGCGCCTAAATGGCGATGCTATAAACGTATGACTAGACATAATATACACACCTATGTGGTGACGCGCCTAAATGGCGATGCTATAAACGTATGACTAGGCATAATGCACATACCAGTGTGGTGACGCGCCTAAATGGCGATGCTATAAACGTATGACTAGGCATAATGCACATACCAGTGTGGTGACGCGCCTAAATGGCGATGCTATAAACGTATGACTAGGCATAATGCACATACCAGTGTGGTGACGCGCCTAAATGGCGATGCTATAAACGTATGACTAGGCATAATGCACATACCAGTGTGGTGACGCGCCTAAATGGCGATGCTATAAACGTATGACTAGACATAATATACACACCTATGTGGTGACGCGCCTAAATGGCGATGCTATAAACATATGACTAGGCATAATGCACATACCAGTGTGGTGACGCGCCTAAATGGCGATGCTATAAACGTATGACTAGGCATAATGCACATACCAGTGTGGTGACGCGCCTAAATGGCGATGCTATAAACGTATGACTAGGCATAATGCACATACCAGTGTGGTGACGCGCCTAAATGGCGATGCTATAAACGTATGACTAGGCATAATGCACATACCAGTGTGGTGACGCGCCTAAATGGCGATGCTATAAACGTATGACTAGACATAATATACACACCTATGTGGTGACGCGCCTAAATGGCGATGCTATAAACGTATGACTAGGCATAATGCACATACCAGTGTGGTGACGCGCCTAAATGGCGATGCTATAAACGTATGACTAGGCATAATGCACATACCAGTGTGGTGACGCGCCTAAATGGCGATGCTATAAACGTATGACTAGGCATAATGCACATACCAGTGTGGTGACGCGCCTAAATGGCGATGCTATAAACGTATGACTAGGCATAATATACACACCTATGTGGTGACGCGCCTAAATGGCGATGCTATAAACGTATGACTAGACATAATATACACACCTATGTGGTGACGCGCCTAAATGGCGATGCTATAAACGTATGACTAGGCATAATGCACATACCAGTGTGGTGACGCGCCTAAATGGCGATGCTATAAACGTATGACTAGGCATAATGCACATACCAGTGTGGTGACGCGCCTAAATGGCGATGCTATAAACGTATGACTAGGCATAATGCACATACCAGTGTGGTGACGCGCCTAAATGGCGATGCTATAAACGTATGACTAGGCATAATGCACATACCAGTGTGGTGACGCGCCTAAATGGCGATGCTATAAACGTATGACTAGGCATAATATACACACCTATGTGGTGACGCGCCTAAATGGCGATGCTATAAACGTATGACTAGACATAATATACACACCTATGTGGTGACGCGCCTAAATGGCGATGCTATAAACGTATGACTAGGCATAATGCACATACCAGTGTGGTGACGCGCCTAAATGGCGATGCTATAAACGTATGACTAGGCATAATGCACATACCAGTGTGGTGACGCGCCTAAATGGCGATGCTATAAACGTATGACTAGGCATAATGCACATACCAGTGTGGTGACGCGCCTAAATGGCGATGCTATAAACGTATGACTAGGCATAATGCACATACCAGTGTGGTGACGCGCCTAAATGGCGATGCTATAAACGTATGACTAGGCATAATGCACATACCAGTGTGGTGACGCGCCTAAATGGCGATGCTATAAACGTATGACTAGGCATAATATACACACCTATGTGGTGACGCGCCTAAATGGCGATGCTATAAACGTATGACTAGACATAATATACACACCTATGTGGTGACGCGCCTAAATGGCGATGCTATAAACGTATGACTAGGCATAATGCACATACCAGTGTGGTGACGCGCCTAAATGGCGATGCTATAAACGTATGACTAGACATAATGCACATACCAGTGTGGTGACGCGCCTAAATGGCGATGCTATAAACGTATGACTAGGCATAATGCACATACCAGTGTGGTGACGCGCCTAAATGGCGATGCTATAAACGTATGACTAGGCATAATGCACATACCAGTGTGGTGACGCGCCTAAATGGCGATGCTATAAACGTATGACTAGACATAATGCACATACCAGTGTGGTGACGCGCCTAAATGGCGATGCTATAAACGTATGACTAGGCATAATGCACATACCAGTGTGGTGACGCGCCTAAATGGCGATGCTATAAACGTATGACTAGGCATAATGCACATACCAGTGTGGTGACGCGCCTAAATGGCGATGCTATAAACGTATGACTAGGCATAATGCACATACCAGTGTGGTGACGCGCCTAAATGGCGATGCTATAAACGTATGACTAGGCATAATGCACATACCAGTGTGGTGACGCGGCTAATTGGCGATGCCGTAAACTGGCACACTACATACCTAAGTGGTGGATAGACCTGAAGTCTAATTTCAGAGCTAACACATTAAAATTAGGACAACCGCTGAAAACCAAAAATAGGCTGATGGCCACTAAGGAACTATGAGAGTGCCGTACCCACAGCTAGCTTCGAGAGCTCAAATCGAATGAACTATGAGCTTTACCGGAGGACAAATCCAGTTATTCTCATTGCTCCAGTCTTGCGTAAGCGCATCTACGGCGCAGCTACCAGGAGAGGCAAACTTTGAATTAAATCTAGGCAGTTGTGCGTTGTAAATTATAAGAGGCGAAGCGATCTATCGAGTGTGGCGGACCCCATTTAGCATCGATAACGTGGAAAACGGAAGGATTGAGGGACCAGTCATCTCTGTCAATGAATCTGCTGAGAAGATCTGTTTTCTCGTTCGAAGACCGAGGAATCCATTGAGTTTCTAGAATGATTTCGTTTACCGAGCAAACATGAAAAATGTCCAAGGCGATACGCTGGAGGTGTAGCTTGGAACTTCCGACCGAGATTATTCAAGCTGCGCTTTGGTTTTTGTAAAAACTTTGACTCTCTTATATCTCAACTGATTTACATAAGAAAGCAAAACGTAATAGATAGCTTTCAACTCACGATATGTGGAACTTTGACCGACATCACCTGATGTCCACATGCCGCTGACTACCGCACCGTTAAGGGAAGCAGAAAACCCGCCGAATGCTACGTCACTTGCGTCGCTAAATATAACTGTAGAAGTAGTCGGCGGTTGTCTGATGGAATAAGCGTTAAAACAGTCTAAGCTTACAAACCAAAATTTCAGTTCTTCTAGTAAACTAGGAGAGAAATACACGATGTGGTCCCAAGCCGACCTGGTCTCGATGGTTAAGTACATTTGTCTAGTGAAGAGGCGGGAAATTGGACCGACTGCTAGAGCTGACGAGATAACAGAACCGGCGATCTTCGCAAGGTCGCGGTATGTCGCATAACCGTCTTGAATAGCAATGTCTAGGAGACCTTTCAGCTTTGAAAGCTTCTTTTCGGGAACTTGGAATTTCATAGAAATAGTGTTAATTAAGAAGCCAAGCCACTCGCCAATTTGCATAGGTGTCCAGTGCGATTTCTCTTCGTTACATAAAAGGCTAGCCTGCGTGCAGACGTTCTCTCTCCCTCTGCACGCAGGCTAATATTAAAGGCCTGCTGCCTAAAGGTCTTTTCGCTTAATAATTCTCGCTGCTTCAGCGGAAACTTTGCCAAGTTGGTTTCCGAATCCATCATCAAGATAAACAAAACTAACATGACCCATGGAACGCCATCTCCTAACCAAAGGGCGCATAAGTTTAGTAAAACAAAAGCAGGCGCTGCTCAGCCCAAAGGGCAAAACACTAAATGTGAAATATCTAACGACACCATTAAATGACCAGGCAAAACCGAGATACTTGTAGTGCTTGTAGAATTCATTTGTTGTTCTAATTATAATAAATAATAATAATAATAATAATGTATTAATCCTTATACTGAGATAGTACATTGGAGTTTCAGGACATAACAATTCTTACTTAAATTAAAATAATTAGGTAACTATATCTTTTTCTACCAAATTAAGTATATTGTACAAATACTTAGCGGAAATCTTTAAAATACATTCATCATTCATTGCTAATAGATACAGAAACAAGGACCTCTTATCAAATAACCGAAAACTATCATTAACGTTACATAGGTCACTAATAAAATCCTGTCTAATTTTCATGAATATATAGTCATTTATATAGCTCCAAACGTATGACGATTGCTCATAAGGCTATCGTGTGAGTTCCTGGGAGAGTTCGTAGAGTTTTGACAGCATAGTGTAGCCCAAACAGTCCTTTGTTATAATATAATATGTAAATTGAACAGTGTACCACAACAGAACGAGATATGTCGTCAGAAGCGCTTGGTAATTCATTTTGACTTTTAAAATAACATTAACAAGTTTCCAATCCTTTGGATTGTTACTTTCTAAGTTTTGAATTTTATCTAATAATTCATTTTTAAATCGATTTTTTGAACGTTTAATTAATTGTTTGGATTTTTTCTTGGTGGAAAAAAAACTTATGTTTTAAGAAGGGATCGCCTGGATATTTTGAAACCAAAAACCCTAAGTTGCGTAGCTCCTTTTTGAGATCATAACAATTTTTGTCGAACCATTTTTGATTTTGGATAACATTTTTCTTTTTCATACGTTGACTTTCGAATTTTCTAGTTGGTAAAACGTTTTTAGCCGCATCGACTAAAATGTTTGTAAAATCAAGAACCAACGCATCGATATCGGTCTCCTCCTTACCTATCGAATCAAACAAAAAGCTTAATTGCATATTGACCTCATCCGATTCAATGATACCGATGAACTCATTTTTGAATTTATCATTCCAAAGAAAAGTCACTGGATGAGACTCCATGTCGACTTCATTTTCTAACCGGTTTGTAAATTTAGCGTCCAAGACAAAGGTAAGAAAAGAGTGATGAGAAAATTCTGTAACACTTGAAACCGTGAAAAGATTGATAGATGTGAATGGCCGTTTTTATACTACAGACGTCTAAGACGTCTAGATGCATTAAACGTCTGACCGTTAAGTGCGACTGATATAAAAACGGGACGCATAAGTTTGGACTGCGACCCATAAAATACCACGATTTTCTTAAAAAGAAACTGGGTACTATTCTCGGAAGAGACTGGATACTACCGGACGACTGACGCGAAAAAATAATGAATGATCGTGAATGTCACTGATAATGGCGGTGCCATCACTGCAGTTTTGGAAGTCTTTTTCAGAGTCGACGAGAACTGAGAGAAAAAAAATGAATGAAAAAAATGTCTTCTAGAGAATATGGACGAGGATATGGAACTGGCGAAAACTCTTTTGTCTTGTGTGTTGTGCCCGTAAGCCAAAACGCATGGCACGAAGGAACCCACCGCTTTCATAAATCGTTTTCCAATAAGCCCTGACTGGCTAAGTGCGTCCAAGTTTAGTGCGTCTCGTTTTTATACTACACGGCTTAGACGTCTTAGACGGCTTAGACGTCTGCTAAGTGCGTCGTTCGGTCGCACTTAGCAGACGAAGATAAATTTAACTCCGTCTGTCTTATTTGCCGTTTTTACACTAGACGTCTTAGACGTCTGAGACGTCTAAGCGGTCTCCAGACGACTTAGACGTCTCTAGTATAAAAACCGCCAATAAGTCACGAGAAACGATAGCGTAATCAACAACACTCGCGCCATTATAGGTGTGACAAGAAAACTGACTAAGAGAATCTCCCTTAGTTCTACCATTTAAGGTTATAAGATTGTTACCAATACAAATTTCAGAAAGCAATCTTCCGTATTTATTTATGTGGGTATCTCTAGAATTTCTAGGCTCTATAAATGTGTCAGCGCGATGACCCGTAACGTTAACGGATACGTCGGTAATGTAGTCTTCTAGGTTTCCCATTCTCGCATTAAAATCACCACACAAAATTAGATCACCCCTTCTAGAGAAATGATAAATATTTTCCTGTAACGAGTCAAAATGATCTTTGTCTAATCTTTTTTCTCTAGAAGAGTTTTGGGGGGGAATGTATACACTACAAATGAAAACGTCGCGTTTCAAGTGGAAAAAATCGTTGTCTAATTTCCACCAAATATGACGAACTCTTCACAACTATCCTTATCAAGAAATTTGACTCCTTTTCGTAACGTTGATTTTACTAGCACGGTAATTCCTCCTGAATTTCTACGAGAATTTGGATGTTTGCTTCTACATTTCGAAAAAGCATAAAAACCTTCGACACTGAGGTCGTGACTATAAGATAACCACGTTTCAACGAGAGTAACAAAATCAAATTTTGCTATACATGATTGAAAATCTTCATCAACCAGATTCCCAAGAAGACCCTCGACGTTCCAACTACAGAAACTCAAAGATTTTTTGTCAGACATTTGTCATAAAAAACGTAAGAAAACGAGCACAATACTAGGGGTAAAAACAAACAAACAGCGAAACTAACGCCATCTCCCACAAAACAGCCAAAAAATAATTTGTTGTAACTTTCACGGAATTGAAGAAAACTAAATATATAACTGTATGATCCTGAGATAAATAATGAGTTACATGTAAGGTGGTCTTAATTGATTGTCAAACTGCCGCGAAAGCATGTTCATTGGAGGATAACCAACTGCCTGTGGATAACACGATAAACCCGGTGGCGATGGAGCACTAAGGTGCGGGATTGCAGAATATACAGAATAGATATTTGTCTATTTTGGTTGTATATTCTGTCTAAATATACACTGGTGTCTATCAAAGAACATATACAGAATAGATACTTGTCTATTTTCGTTGTATATTCTGTCTAAATATGCACTGGTGTCTATCAAAGAACATATACAGAATAGATACTTGTCTATTTTCGTTGTATATTCTGTCTAAATATGCACTGGTGCCTCTATCAAAGAACATTTACAGAATAGACACTAGACGTCCTGGACTGTATAGTAGACGTATATTCTGTCTAGTTAGACGCAAATATACAGAATAGACAGAATAGATTCAAGTACATTCATTTCTTTTGTAAATAGAGTCTATTTTGTCTACTCTGTCTATTTACAAAACAACGTAGCTAGTCTATTTGCGTCTAAGTAGACAGAATATACGTCTACTACACAGTCTAGTGTCTATCAGGCTCGCTTATTCTTTGTATTTGGAAGTGAATTCTTCGTTCTAAAAAGCTAAGGGATTGAGTAGAATTCGTTCTAAAAAGCCGAGGGATATGAGTAGAACCCCGTACGAGCGAACAACAGTTATGGCTGACAACCATTAGTGAATTCTTCGTTCTAAAAAGCTAAGGGATTGAGTAGAATTCGTTCTAAAAAGCCGAGGGATTGAGTAGAACTCCGTACGAGCGAACAACAGTTATGGCAGACAACCATTATATTTGGAATAAACCACAGTACTGTTGTGTTATTGACTAGCTAGATCAACGACTCGACCATTCTCTCTTAGACCCAAGTCAAGTATGTTTATTCTCACACGCGCACATGTTCTCGGGATATCCCGAATCCCGCGGGTCATACATTACATCATACGTATTAACATAACACTCGGCATCTCCCCTAACCGGGTGGAACAAGTCAACGTATATCTGAACAACTGTTCTAAAGGTCAAGTCTCTTTGGAGGGGCTGAGAGTCTTCCGGATCTTGTCCTTGTGCCGACCTCAAGCTTAACGTCTGGTGCTGCTGAACCGTGGGCCACATCTGCATCATCAGCTGTGGTATCTGGTGTGAATGTGGGACTCTCTCTAGTCTCTACAGTTGTTGCATCAGGGATCTGGACCAGATGACTTCGGTTCCTGCGCATGTTTCCCTCGTTTGTACCGACTATGTACGATCTTGGAGTATGGGCTGGTAAAATTACTTCTCCCTGTTTCTGGCAATCAGTTAGCCACACCTTTTCTCCTGGCTGTAGACTGGGAAGCTCCTTCACTCGATGTCGGTGGTCATAGTTGACTTTCTGCTTTGCTCTCGCCTCTTCTTCTCTTCTGTTTACTTCCTTGAGATCAGGCCAATTGGGAGTAAGCTGTGTTTCTGACATCGGTAAAGTGGTACGAAGCCTTCTTCCCATGAGGAGTTCAGCTGGGCTGAATCCATTCTTCAGTGGGGTAGTACGGTATATCAACAGTGCACAGTATGGGTCATCATCTTTCTCTAAGACGTTCTCGATCAAGATACTCTTTGTCGTTTTAACTGCACGTTCCGCCTCCCCGTTACTTTGGGGGTATCTTGGACTGCTTGTTACGTGCTGGAATGCATATTCTTCTGCAAACCGCTTGAATCTTTCTGATGAAAATTGAGGTCCATTGTCTGACTTCAGGATTTCTGGGCACCCGTGTCGAGCAAAAATGGACTTCAAGTGTAAGATAATACTTGCTGACGTTGTGCTTGTCAAGCGAGCCATCTCAATATAGCGTGAGAAATCATCAATCACCACTAGATACATAGTGTTCTTCCAATCGAACAAATCTGCACTCAGTTTCTGCCAAGGACGCTCTGGCATTTGCGATGGAATCAGTGGTTCGCGTGTGTTTATCCTCTCTTTAGCGCATCTCTGACATCTGTGAACAAGATCTCCCAACTGCATACTGAGGCCAGGCCACCACACTGAGGCTTTAGCCCTTTCCCTGCACTTCACGATTCCCTGATGACCTTCGTGTATTCTATCCAGTATCTCGAGACGCAATTGCGATGGAATAACTAAACGATTCCCTTTCATCAAAAGTCCGTTCTGTACTGTTAGTTCTGCACGAACGGGCCAGTATGCTTTCACTGCTCCCTTTATCTTCCACTTAGGTGGCCACTCGTGTTCACAATACCCCATTACCTCTTTGCAAACAGCATCTTCTTGTAGTAGGTCCCTTATCTCCTGAAGTCGGGTAGGCGTTGCTGGCAGACTGTCCACTGTGAAGCATACAAGCAGTTCTGCTTCCAATTGTAACTCCTCGTCCTTGGTAGAGGGTTTTACAGTTAGTGGAGCTCTCGATAGTGTGTCAGCGCTCGTTATACTACTTCCGGGTATGTGTGAAATGCTATATGAATAATGCATTAGACGCATTCTGAACCTCTGGATGCGGGGCGTCAGTTCATCTAGATTCTTGCTCGTCAAGAGAGGCACCAAAGGCTTGTGATCTGTGTGTATGTGGAAAGACGTTCCAATCAGGTACTCTCGAAAACGCTCACAAGCCCACACGATAGCTAGAGCCTCTTTTTCAATCTGAGCATATCGGCTCTCGGTGTCTGTCATCGATCTTGATGCATATACTACTGGTCTCCACTCGCCGTTGCTTTGCATCTGAGTGAGAAGACCGCCAACCCCATAGTTTGAAGCATCTGCAGTTACACGTGTCTCCTTTTTAGGGTCGTATTGGGCGAGTATTGGGGCACTGGTCAGCATTGCTTGAATCTTCTTAAAGGCTGTTTCCTGCTGCTCTCCCCACGTCCAAGTGTTCTTTTTGCTGAGGAGGTCCCGCAAGGGTTTGCTTGTCGGTGTTCGCTAGATCGGGCAGAAACTTCCCGAGTTGGTTGGCCATCCCAAGAAATCGTCTGACTTCTGGAATTGATGTCGGGCTTTTCAGTTCTTGAATGGCCTTTACCTTTTCTGGGTCTGCAGAAACCCCCTGTGCGCTGATGATGTGCCCAAGAAATTTGATTGAACTCTTGGAGAATTCACATTTCTTGGGATTCAGGGTTATCTTTGCTCTCTGGAGTCTCTGTAGAGCTGCTGTCAGATTCTTATCATGTTCCTCCTGGTTGCCTCCGAACACTAACACGTCATCCATTTGACACAGGACTCCCTTCTAATCCTTCTAGAATTTGAGACATCCGTCTTTGAAAATGTTCTGGTGCAGAACTTATTCCGAACGGAAGACGTTCGAAGCAAAATCTTCCAAAGGGTGTTATAAACGTGGTCAGTGGGACTGATTCTTTGGCCAAGGGAATTTGCCAAAACCCACTGTTGGCATCAAGTTTACTAAAGACTTTAGCTCCATTAAGTAAGCCTAGTGTCTCATCTACTGATGGTAGTTGGTGGTTCTCTCTCTTTACATTGTCGTTTAACTTTGTGAGATCCACACATATACGGACTCTACCGTCTTGTTTTGGGACTACGACGATACCAGCACACCACTCTGTTGGCTGTACAATGGGGGTAATAACCCCGAGCTCTTGCATCCTCTTCAGCTCAGCCTTTACTTTATCCCGTAAGGGTATGGGTATCCTCCGTGGAGCATGTATGGCAAATGGTTGGGCTCCTGGATTCAACTCTATCTTGTATTCACCTTCTAATTTACCAAGTCCACTGAAAAGCTCTGGGAACTCTGATTTGTGATCGCTCTTATTGTTCGAGGTAAGGTTATCGATTGCAACTTTCAGCAGACCTAACGCCCGAATAGCTGGTCGTCCCAGAAGTGAATGCTTCAGGCTCTCAACAACATAGATTTCTTGATCAGTGGTACTAGAGCCGTGCTGTAGGCTGGCTGTAAACTGCCCTACTACACCCAACTGTTTGTGGTTTGGCCCAAACAGTTTCTTTGCTGGATCTCTAAGTGGGTATTCTTCTTTAAACTTTTGATAGGTTGTCTCTGGGATCACCGTAACATCGGTGCCTGTGTCTAACTTAAACATGGTTTTGGAATTGGCTAATTTGAGCTCAACCATCCAGGGGCTATCTCCCTGAGCATCTACACTGCCAAGGAACACTTCCTCTTCGCAGATTTCTCCAACTTTTCCGGATCTACACTCAGAAGCAAAATGTCCAGTCTTTTGGCACTTATGGCATTTTGCATTTTTTGCTGGGCACTGCTCTCTACTATGGGTCTTTCTCCCACAACGTGTGCAAGTATCCGTGCCGGTATCTCTATTTGGTACGCTTGGCTTTTGGGTTCCCTGTGGATTTCGGCGCCATTGAGCGCGTGCTTGGTTTTGCTTCCCAAAAACCGCTTCAATATTTTCCTCTTCCTGAAACCCACTCCTTATCAAATGTTGTTGTTTATGGACTATTTCTGACTGGCGGGCTCGATTTACTGCGGTTTCTAGGGTAAGTTTCGGGTCAAGCTGCAATTTCTCGGATAGTTTAGCATCGGCTAATCCAACAACTATTCTGTCTCTGATCATTTCGTCTCTTAAACTGCCGTAATCGCACCCTTCGGTCAGCTTATGCAGATCAGTGATGAAACTCTCAACAGATTCCCCCTCCCTTTGACGGCGTTGATTAAATTTAGCTCTTTCAAAGATAACATTCCTCTTGCACACAAAATGTGTTTCGAAACTTTCTTTCACGACATCATATTTCTTTTCGTCTCCGTCTGGCAGGGAGAATGAGCTCAGAATGTCTTCTGCTTTGTTTCCCATACAGTAAACTAGGGTACATACCTGCATCTCTTCTGACTTTTTATCCAATTCGCTAGCTGTTCTAAATCTTTCAAACCTTTGGATCCAGTTTTTCCATGCTTCTGGCTCTTGAAAGTTCATCTGAGGTGGAGGAGAAATTTGATATGCCGCCATTTCCTTTCGCTAGTGTCGGTTCGAGCAACCTCTGAATCGACGAATTTGTGAAGATTTTGACTAAATTTCCCTTCAATTTCGACTTCCACAACTTCCAAGGCGTTACAGCGGCCACAATGAGTCGTAGGAACTTTATTATTCTGACACCATGTTGTGTTATTGACTAGCTAGATCAACGACTCGACCATTCTCTCTTAGACCCAAGTCAAGTATGTTTATTCTCACACGCGGGTTTACGGTCGTTTCGCTAACGAGTCGTTTCGCCAACTGTCATTTCGATAACGTCTTAAGTCGTTTCGCTAACGTCCTAAATCTGTTCTCTTGCTTGTTAAGGTTCTATGTACCGTATATTCCGGTGTGCAAGTGAACCTTTTAACAACTAAAATGTATTTTGTAACTCAAAAAATCGGAAAAAATCGACCTCGACTTAAGACTTTACATACACCGAGTCACGGCACACCACATAACAGGGAAAAATGGCCTTGTTTATTCTCACACGCGCACATGTTCTCGGGATATCCCGAATCCCGCGGGTCATACATTACATCATACGTATTAACATAACACTACAAGTACGGCGATTTTACTAGTATTACACTAGGAACTAGTGACCTACAAATGTAGACATAGTAATTACACTAGGAACTAGTGACCTAGACATAAACAAACGTTATACATTTAAAATACTGAGTACACACTCCATTTGGATGGTAGGCCTGTGGTCGTAGTCGTAATTACTATTTTTTAAACGAGTTCTCATTTACAACTTTTCTAAAGCAACAAGACATTTTGAAAATAGCATAACAATGAGCTAGTCTCTCTTTTCTATTTACATTTCGTAGAGATATCTACAATCAATTTCTTGATATTAAAGTAGGCCTTTTCGCTTTAACTCGCGCTCCAAATCCCTGTTAAAACATTCATTTACAAACCAAAACAGCACGTTTCTTTTGTACTGCGTCATCTTTCTGGTTAACTCTAGATACTGGTTTAGTCTTCTAAAGCCTAGGCTCGGTTTCCAGCCGTGGGGATTTCGGTGAGCCCGCGATCCTCTCCCCACTCACGGCTGGGCGCGCGAGCTGAGGCATTGTCGGTTTTTAGCCAATGAAAAACTTGCCACTCAAATCCTGTCGCTGAATGTATTTGCATAATTTATATTGTAAACTTTTCAAAGTCGGACCGCTGTTCCGAAAAGCGTTTAAATTTGCTTTGGAAAAGTTTGCTTTCGAATAATTCAAGGATTCCCACAAGGAAGCAGTAAGAGAGTTAGTTTTGGGTGAAGACACTGTGTCAGTACGCACCGGGTTTGGAAAGTCACTTGGGAAACCGTCGTAATGTTCAGTCATTTCTTTGCCTATGCAAGACCAGGTAGCCATTCTTACTTCAAAGAAAATTAGTGCTGCCTTCATCGGAGAAGAAGAGACGGCGACTCCATATTAAAAGAGTTATAAGAGAGGAAATCACGTCTGACTCAGGCAGGCCACGTTTACGCGTTTAACTGCTTGAAAATCGCTGCATCAAACGAGTTTTACAATTCTTTAAGTCCTATGTATTTTTTTAAGTCTCCAAAACATACTCTACACAAGTACTGAGCGGGAATCAGGCTCGACTCTAGCTCAGAATAGTTCCGCGATAATATCTGAACTTTATCCCCGTATTTCGGCTTTTAATTTCTGTCAGCGAGGTGTCTTGAGCGGCACTATTATATTACAGAGTAACAAATAATTCAGCCTAGTTTCTCAATAATTTTAAATGGTGTCTGTTCTTGAGAATTCATTTCACACTTGGAGTTTTAGTTTACTGAGTTCCAGTGTGTTTTGAAAGTTTAGAGCCTACGCTACAGTCGTGAAACTGAAAACGGCTTTTCTTGTCAAAACACGCAAATTGAATAATATTGGATTTTAATTAGCTGACGTCACGGACACGGTGTGTTGACCGCGCGCCCAGCCGTTAGTGGGGGGAGGCTTTGGAGAAACGACAACCCAACGGCTGAAACCGAGCCTATCTAAAGCCCTGCTCGCACGATTCTGTATTCACACCACTAATTTCTTCAAATTTCGGCAAACTCGGATGAAACAAACAATTTGGATTGTTTGGTGGCATGCGACCTCTTGATCCTATATCAATACAACTTTATTAGCATTCCCATATACATAAATGGTATTGCTTTACAAGTAAATGAGCTGTCACTAAGCGAACGATTTTAAATCTCTGTGGTACGTGTAAGCGATCGGTTTTTCCGATCAAATGCTTCAAAGATGAAGTATCCTACTTTTTTACATACAACATATAATATGTTGAATAAGAACAAAATCTTGTGATCATTATCTAAATGTAGAAAATTGTGATAATGTGTACTGATCTCATCGATTAGTACCTTCCTGATGTCAGCATATGAAGCACAGTTGAACATGAAATGAGTTTCATCCTCAACATCTGATGACTAAAACTATGTATAGAATACGTCAATCCAAGGAACAATGCACTCATACGGACCACGGAAATCAAGATTATATTAAATATAGTTGGAATAGTTTACCTGAACTGGTGTTTCCTAACTTTCATAGAGGCCAAAGAAGTAGAAAATTTCGCATAATCCGTCATTGACATCCGCATTACATGCTTCAAAGTGTGATTTTTTTGCGCAATGCCTTCTGGGAAGACTGCATAATCCTCCTTTGTGGCATGCATACATCTTCTGTATGGTTTGAAACGTGGAAAATATCAACTAAGAAATTAACATTTTCAAGCAATACAATTGCCCCTGCACTCCCATTCTTGGCTTGATTCTTCAGAAACGGCACAAGTCCACATGCTCTATCATATCCTATCATATCTTCACATCATTAATTTCACCACAAAATGTTCTGAGGATAAACAAAAACACCTGAGTATAGGATTCACTTGTAAACATTTCAGTCATGCTCACAACTATGCCGCAAGGCCTTATCAATGCAAGCATCCCTGCAGTTGTTTCAAAAAATAAATTAATGTTTTTCCTTTGCCATTCTGTGCAGGCGCGTAAAGACCCCTGGGAACGAGGTTGGGCGTACTTTCGACGCCATCTTGGATTAGGCGCGTATCCCTGGGAACGAGGTTGGTTCAGTTGATGTAATGATGGATTATATCGAAGTCCACTAGAAGTCAATGAAATCCTTTTGTTATGTGTTTTTTGTAATTAATGTTTCGAGCATTTCCGAGATTTTAGTACCTTGTACAAGCAATTGAGCATTTTAGCAGAGCAAATAGAAACCACAGGAAGCCCACACGCGTGAAAAATTCGCTCGAGCTCCAGGAGTTTTCGCGCTCACTCTTCAGTTCGGTGTTATGTTTTGGTTTTTCTTCTACCTCAAATACCTTTCCATGACTCGAAGCAGATGAAGTACAAGGAATGGTTCGATATGGGATTCAAACGTTTCCAAGCGGCAGCGTTTTATCACTGTGGTATAAAACTTCGCCGAAACTCAGTGAAAACCATTATCGTGGCTGTCCTGATTCTCTCTATAATTCTGTACTGGTATGTATTTGCAACGCCAGCTAGTACTCCTCACTCGCCAGTGAGAGCAAAGGGACGAGAGATGCATAAGGATATAACTCAGAAAGTGGAGCGAGGTCTAAAAGCGTCCGGTTCTTCCTTCACGTTGGATGGAAGGAGTTTTACAATCCTCAGTGGAGCCGTACACTATTTCAGACTTATGCCAGAATACTGGGAGGATCGCCTTTTGAAACTCAAAGCCATGGGCTTAAACACCGTGGAAACGTAAGCTAAACTTAAAGTCTCATTTATTATTCCTTTATAATTTTATTTGGGGAGCTAATGGTTGGGTGTACACTGGCCTTTACTTGTCTCACACCCGGAGGAGTTACTTACATGAAAAATGGGTATGTATGTGAGGCCAAGAGGCTCAAACCCTGACCCTACCTCAGTACCTGCCCAAACTGACCTCAAAACCCTGACCCACCCCCGCAGCACATACATAATATGTCACAAACAGGAGTACCCCCCCCCCCCCGGGTCTCACACAAGGCCAGTGAAACCCAGGGCTTGAAATAACGGCCGGTCAACGGACAATGTCCGGTCAGAAGTGGGTATTGACCGGACAAATTCTTGGATTGCCGGTCATGTTGACCGGTCACATGCGCCTTTAATAAAAGAAAACGTAATTTTGTACTAGTTTATAATCACGTTAGACATTATTCATGTTCCCGAAAAAAAAGTTAATTTTATCGTAAGACAAATGAAGATGGTCTAGTCAGTAGTGGCTGAAAAATTCCTGTTAGTTTTAAATTTCCAGAACACGGATGTCACGAAGCCGCGACCGCAAATGCTGATCGGTCTGTCGAAACTTTCGGCTTCCATGAATTTAGTATGTTTGAAATTCAATAAATTGTATAACTAATGCTAAAATGTAATAAGTGATTTTTCGATTTAATCGAACGTTGCCGTTTTATCTTTGCCTTACATTCCATGACGAACTGAATCGGAGGCTGCTTCTGCAAATAAAAGTAGTAAAACTATTACCTTGTAATTTTCAATGCTAACTTGACTTGGATTTTTTTTTTTTTTTTTTAAATTGGCATCATGCAACTTGTCTGACATTTGAGCATGTGGTGGGGCCACTATTGTAAAAGTTTTTATTGTTTCAATATTTGACCGGCCAAAAACGGGTTGTGTCCGAGCAAAATTACGTTTGACCGGACAACATGTCCGGCGCCTACACGTTAGTTATTTCAAGCCCTGAAACCAATAGCCCACTTCGAGAAATGCATCACTTCCTACGTACAAGCAATACGAGGCTCCATGCATAATGCTCAGTCGTTCATGACAAGACTACAGCACTTTAGTAGTTTGTCACGAATGACTGAACATTAATTATGCACCGAGCCTCGTATTGATTCCTTTGTACGTAGGAAGTGATGCATAGCTCCGAAGTGGGCTATTAAAGGCAAAGGTTTCAACCTCTGGGGTAAATTAATGGAAAATAGAATCACAGGTAGCCAAAGCTTATGAAAATTTCACTATTATCGCTGTAGCTAGTGCTCTGAAATCTAATAAATGTTTCAAAAACCTTTGCATTTCCATGTAGTTATTACCTTTAATCTCTCTGGCAATTCCTGGGCAGTAATTGACCTCGATACAGGGTGGTTTTTATTTTTTTGATTTTCTTCCTCTGAGAGGAAGACAATGCACCCCTCTTAGAGGAAGAAAATCAAGAAATCAAAAACCAAACTGCCTAGGAATTGCCAGAGATATTAAAGGTAAAAACTACAAGGGAAAGCAAAGGTTTTTGTTCAAAACATGTTATTAGATTTGGGAGCACTACAGCGATAATAGTGAAATTTCTATACATTCTCTTGTAATAGTTTATACAGATTGTAAGCTTGGGCTACCTGTGATAGAATAAATTTAATTTTTCCCTGGGCCTCATAGAGTCGCTCCAACATTGGTGTTGAAGATTTAGTTTTTAATATATAATTATTGATGAAATACCAGTGTATATTTCTTTCTAAAAAGTGATATCTTCACACGTGAAGATATAAATGATATTTTCACATGTGAAGATATCACTTTTGAAAATATGGGTGGCTTTCAAAGATTTCTAGCCTTTTTAGTAAGAGATTGAATTAACAGGTATTTCATTGATAATTATATATTAAACAGAACATTACATGGGCACTTCGAGATACAATTTTTTTCTTTTCATGTTGATGAAATATCTTACTCGTTCGCTGCGCTCACTCGTAAGATATTTCATCAACACTCGAAGATAAAATCCGTATCTCCGTGCGACCATGTAATATTCTCTATATCTATAACTAAATTTAGTACTAATTTAGTTGATGTCACCTAATTTGAAATTTCATGTGCCAACGGTCTTCAGATCTGGAGGAGACGTGGAATCATCTAGAATAGTATACTTTTGTATGGGATCAACGGTTAATAATTTTTACTTGAAGTTCATGTTCAACCCCCTGATTTTGCTGTGACCACTGGTCTTGTGGTTACACTAATTTAGTTAAACTTATCTAAATCGTCAACACCAATTAACATTGGAGCTACTCTATTGAAACTTTTGTGTGCGAAAGTGAAACATATATTGGATGTGGGCTGGATGCTAAGAGATCACATGACTATTTCTGCCATATTGGAGGGCAAAGAAACCTGGTTGCCATAGGATACGGTAGCATTTGGAGCAGTCAATTTCTTTGTTTTCTAAGGGAGAATTTAGAACGTGATCAAGAGTCACTTAATTATGCCCCTTTTGCACACAACCGTTCAGTTATACATAATTTATACAGTTCAAATTAATTACAAAGGTATGATCATTACAGCTGTGTTAGAAGAACTAACAAAAGAGTCTTACATGGACTATAGTTAAACAACCCTTTACATTGCAGTGATAGCCATTATACATACTGACATTATAATACTACGTTGTACCTTGTTTATCTACTGTGTTTTCTCATCCCACTGCAGATATATTCCTTGGAATTTACATGAGGAAACAAAAGGTGACTTCAAGTTTTCAGAAGATTTGGATGTTGTGTAAGTATTGTTACAACTAAACCCAGATTTCTCACTTTCTAATTGGTCATACATGAACAATAAGAGGAAAGACAATTTATTATGCTGACATGATGCGTGCATCAGTGACTGTTAAACAAAAAAGATCACATTTTGTTAATACTAGGGCCCATTATTCAAAGCAAGAGTAACTTTATCCCTAGGATAGTTTGATATAAATTTGGACATCAGATTTGTCTAAGCATCTCAAATTTGTGCTAAGTTGTAAATGCATTGCATTGAGCTCTTTTAACTTGCAGTGACTGCTAATTAAGAGCTCAACAGGCTCAACTATATGATCTCCTTTGGAATTGGTATTATTGATCAATGTATAAAAACAGAGAGCAAAAATATATATAATTATATAAATTATGTTATTTTGCTTCCCTTGTCAGTTCTGAAGGATCATGGGAGTGAAAGCTTGAACTTTAAATTCACAAATTAAATGCACTGTATGCTGCTGAAACAATACCAAATCTAATATCATTCTCACATTTTTCACTGTCAGCTATGAACTGACAACCATCAAAATAACCCAGTTCAACTTGCAGAAGAAAGTACTATATTATACTGTAATTTGCACACATGGAGTACATTTTAAAAATCATTTGCTAATAACCAACTTTTTAGATGGATTGTTGAACTCTATGGATTGCTGACCTTACTCTCAGTGTCTTTTCTTTGTGAAATTTCTGGTTATAAATTGTTTCTATACAATTTTTCATGGAAAACTCTAGAAAACAATAATGAATATATAAATAATTTTAGTCTAACATACATGTAATAGCACTCAGATACTTTAGACTGCCTGGTTTTCAATATTACAGTAGAATACTGCTATCTCATACTCTCAAGTTAAGGGAAGGGAAAGATGTTCAAGATAGCCATGCAGGGTTCAAAATAGCAAGGGTAGTGTCAAATTGCATACTCTTTAAAGAAAATACATACAGTATCACTGACTTTTTATGTTCCAAACCGGGAAAGCTCTACACCTTATTATAATTTACTGGGGATATTGAAACTTAACAACATACTTACAGTGTAACTTAAAAACTGCAGTTCTAGCTCATAAAATCCTCTATGATAAACAGAATATTCCATTGATTTTACAAAATTTTCTTGTCCCAGCTTCTCAAATACACAGTTATAATACTAGATACTCCTCAGGTGATAATTTATATACATGTAGACCACAAATAAGAACTAATTATGGATTATTCTCATTTCGATATTTCGTTACTCTAGTATGGGAAGAAATACCACTTAATATAAAACAATTAGGAATCTGGAGCTTCAAGAAAGAATACAACAGCCATTTGTTGTTGAAGCAAGCATAGAATTCCTTTATATAATAATTATAAAAAATTTTTGTAATGTTCTAAGCTTATAGCTTAAAATACCTTTAGTAGTAGTATGTACTTGCCTTGATTTGATTTTTTATTTTATTTTAAACTTAATTTCACATAATTTGTAAAAGCATTGCCCTTTTATGGCAGAGGCCAACTCGAAAGCTCTGCTACTTTGGCCTCTGCACACTTATATATGTAACTATTTTTTCATATTATTTTCTTATCTTTCCTCTTGATTTATTATGTTCTATTCTCACATTGTAACTTGCTCTATCGATAAGTGTAAAATAAAATTGAATTGAATTGAATTGAATTGAATTGACTACAGCAATTTATCAGCCTTAATGTGCACAACTTTATTGGACTCCCTTTAACTGTACATAACAACACTGTCTGTCTTATATATGTTAGTGTTTATTTACATGCAATTATAATGATTACTGTCAGTTTTTAACAAAGTAAAGACTGATTATTTTTATTTGTGTTTTGTTTCTCACAAAAAGGTATCTTGCAGATTTTGTAACATTTCTGACATTTAATCCCTAAGTTTGATTACTTCTCATGGATCTGTGATGTAATATGTCATACAATGAATCATCTACCTCCCAAGAGAAAACTATTATAATAATATCCTGCAGCTTTCAATTGAAGGGCTGTGTACAACAATGATGTAAGTGACTCCTGATCACATTCTAAATTCTTCCTTAGAAAACAAAGAACTTGACATTACAAGATGAATCAATCCAGCAATTTGGGTAACTTTATTCTAGTTCAATTGCTGCTCCAGTCTCAAAGAAAACTCAATATAAACAACTGAAGTATATTAGAAATATAATTTAATTGCGGCAAAAAGAGTTCATGTTGTTTTATGGTGCTACTTGCACTTTAAGTTAGGCCATTATTCAAGGGACCTCACATGTTGTTCGAGATAGCAAGAGTTTCAAGATAACCAAGTTTGAGATAGCCCATTAATAGTAAATTTTATAACTGTAAAACAGCACTTGGGCCACATCAAGGTGGACAGGTTTTAGTTCGAGATAGCGAAATTTTCGAGATATTTAACTGGGGTTGAGATAGCAGGATTCTAAACTGAAATACACTGTAAGTTTCCACACAGCTGGCACATCATCTGAAGTAGCCAGAGAAATAATTTCAAAACCTCTCCTTTTCATACTCCTTTCAGTGAAGATATCCTCCTTTGTCTGGGTGGCGTGGGTGGCGCAGTGTGTTAGCACTTTGCTCTCACCGCTGCGGCCCGAGTTCGAGTTGGACTTCAGGTGCCATATGTGAGTTGAGTTTGTTTGTTGCGTTGTTCTCTCCCTTGCCACAACGGTTTTCTCCGGTTTCTCCAGTTTCCTCCCTCCGTACATGTGAGTTTGAGAGTAGTATGTATAAAAATATATATTAATATGAATGTAGCGGGAGTGTGTGGAGTTGAAAGCAGGCCCCCACCAGCTATGCTGAAATACATAGCCTGCTATAACAAAAAATGTTTTTATTCAAAGTACATGTAGCCACCACAAATATCCAGAGTAGACAACTCTTATTAACCCTGACTGTATGTACCATTTACAGAATGAGAGGCCATGTTTTATTGGTAGATACAGATCCGAGCCAGAGGCAAGGATCAGCTCCGGCTCAGATCTGTATCTCCAATAAAAGACGGACTCAAATTTAGTAAAATAATGGTTTAAATCAAACGTCTAGATGTACAGTCGAGTCCTGTTTTTCAGTTATTTTGGCGATTCAATCGAGAAGGCTGAAAAATCAAAGCAAAAGTTTATGTAAATCAGCTAGACGAAATCTCTAGCAGATTTATATTTCACTTACATGTACTGCACATTGATTTCCTTTGTTTTTACCTCATGAATTATTAATAATTTAATGTACTGTTTCAAAATGAGCAGCAGTGTTTTATCAGATTTACGAACACAAGGACATAGCCCAAGTTTTTGTAGGTCTGATAAAACACTGCTGTGAGTTTTTTAGATGGCTTCAAAAACGTCTGTCATGTAGTTCAGTTATTTTGGCTAGACAGCCGGCGGGTGTAAAGTACAGGTCAGGTCACAGGTCAGGTTGTTAATTCTAAGATAAATCCTAACCCTAACCACAAACCAAACGGCTAACCATCGGATGAGTTCACAGGTAAATGATGGGTTCTCACTCACCTAGAGCTAGGGTTCACAGGTAAACAAGAAGTGACCTGACCTGTGACCTGACCTGTACTTTACACCCACCACTATACAGCCTATTTCGGTTGAGAAGATCTAAGTTAAAGTTTATGTAAATGAGGACTGTATCTATGTTACAGATCAAATTTATTTTCAGGTCAATTTAATTTTAACCTACTAGGTTATAAATTTTTGATGCAGTATTATACTGTCAAATAATGTATAATATAAGTGTACAATGTAATGTGTGAGCCCCCATAGAGCTCTTGGGTTGAACTCGTAAGAAAAATATGTTTAAATAAAAAAAGATATTAACCTACATGTACAATGTAGGTTACTGTTTTGCAACCTACATGTAGGTTATTTTTTTGGATTCACTTAGTATTTTTTACCTTAAATTCATAATCGTAATCACTGCACCCCAGACGACCCGAGTCGGAACCGACCAATTTTTGCCAGAACGTATTTTTTCGTATTCGTATTGTACAGTGTACATGTATGTCCAATGGGGTACTGGGTTTGGACGACTGAGTCGACTTAACTTACAGTTTTTTATCCATTTAGATCAATTTAGAATTAACGATATGAGGACGCTAGTGTGAGCTTTCAAAGAGCGTATTATTGGTGCGAACGGGGCCTCAAACGATGTCTTAGATACAACAAATCACATTTTTAAATGTCAACAGAACTTTGCAGAAGAGTATGTAGCCGCACTTGAACGCTGCATGTGCTAAAGCACTGAGTTAATTATATGCAGCATTGATTCCCTACAATTTGTAATATTTACCGGTAAATCTGTTTAGCTTACTTCTTCTAAAAAGCCACTATAAATTTAGCGAGAATGGCGGAGTCCTGCCATTTGTGTCAGACATAATTTTATTACCCTCCAAATCAACTCTTTGCTGTATGCATGATGCTGGCATTTTACATTTATCTAGCAATTTTCTGCAGTATCGCCTATTGCTAATTTTAGACCATAATTCATTTCGGCCTGGGAATACCCTAATGCCCTATTCTCTAATGCCCTATTGCCTTCTCCCAGACAACGTTAATATTGAAATAGCTGTATATAATTATCTATGACCACTGCCAAATAGAAAAAAGGACTGGGACCAAGTTTGCAAAGTTAATCTAACTTAAAGAAATACAAGAAAGACCACATTGGAATTTATAGTAAGAATACCAAGTTTGAGCATGATATGGTATGTATATAGAAACTGCATGATCATCAGCTGGCTTCATACATCGCAAAAATAACAGACTCCAGTATGGATCGGATGGACACTACTGTCTTAATGTCCTTCCAAACCAATATAAACCTCTCTTATTTGTGTGACTTTTAGAAGCTCACCAACAATGTAACATATTTATCCCTAAACTTGGTATAAAACTTACTAATTCTGATGCATGCTTTCTTGCAATGTCATTAATACTTTCATTAACTTTACAAACTCACCCCAACTCCTTTTTTCAATATGGTTGCATGTGGCCAACTAAAAGCTGATAATATTTCCAACTGTATATTATATCTTGCAGAAAATATGTAGAAACTGCTCGGAATCTTGGTCTGTATGTTATAATGAGGCCTGGGCCCTACATCTGCTCTGAATGGGACCTAGGGGGATTACCAAGGTACTGTAATGACTGAATAGAACCTAGGGGGATTACCAAGGTACATGTACTGTAATGACTGAATAGGACCTAGGGGGATTACCAAGGTACTGTAATGACTGAATAGGACCTAGGGGGATTACCAAGGTACTGTAATGACTGAATAGGACCTAGGGGGATTACCAAGGTACTGTAATGACTGAATAGGACCTAGGGGGATTACCAAGGTACTGTAATGACTGAATGGGACCTAGGGGGATTCCCTTACCAAAATCGGGTACACAAAAGTATACCTCACCTGTACCTAAGGTATACCCCAAATGTACCTATGTGAGATTAGGTACAATCTAGGTATACCAAGAATGGACCTCAATGTTTTAGTGGAGTGTTTGAGGTATACTTAAGGCACACTCCACTGTACTCCAAATGTACCTTAAATACTCTTGGATAAACCTCAAGGAATGGGGTACACTTGAGGTACACTTTACATGTACCCCAAATGTAAATCTCCATACTCCTGCATAAACCTCAAGGAATGGGTACACTTGAGGTACACTTCACATGTACCCCAAATGTACCTCTCCATAGTCCTGCATAAACCTCAAGGAATGGGTACACTTCAGGTACACTTCACATGTACTTTAATTACTTCTGGAGAATCAGATAATTTTGTATATTTTTACATGGCTAAAGTGAAAAATCTGCACCGAAAAAAAGTGGTCGGTAAGTGGTCGGTAAAACTGTGTCGGTAAGTGGTCGGTAAGTGGTTGGTAACATAATTTCCACTAAAATACGCATGACAAAACATATGACAAAAAGCCACTAAAACATATGACAGACAAACCACTGAAACGTATATGACAGAAAAACATATGATCATGGTGTTTATAAATTCACTTATTCAGTGCATAAATTACGACACAACATATTTCAGATAAGTAATATTTATTAATCAAAATTAAATTGATTTCATAATATTCTTTCTTTAAATTAATTTATTCATGACTGCATGAGTTAAAGCAGGGTTAAAGAATGAAAATATTTCACGATTGAGATATCGATTTTAGCCATCATCGACCACAGGCTACTCAAGCGTAAGGTTTTGATTAACCGTTTATTTTACAAGATGACTGGGAATTTATAGTTTTTAGAAATTGCAATAATTCTGTAAATATTGAAATAAAAGAAATTAGACTTTACTTGTGTGTTTGTCAGTTAATATGCTGTGTCTGTGTGCAATTTCAGCGCATTCGGGTGATTATTTCTTCCTAATCAAAAACCTTACGCTCGGGTAGCCTGTGTATCAACAATACCTTGGATGTGCCCGCATGTTTCAACAGTTGGTCAGCAGTAACCACATCAAAACAAGATGGCGGACCCTAAACGTAGCGAACTGGCGTCTTGAAGTTAAACCATTTGATGACTAGTTCTTCTTATTCTCGTGCCATCAAAACCTTTTCCTTTCTGGATAAGCAGGCATTTAGGAAAAGAGGAGTGCTTTCCCGACTTTTTTAATCAAGGAAACCGTTCAAAGGTGGCTCAAAGACGGGCTCAAAGTCCAAAGATGCATCCGAAATTGAACACCGAGTATTTTTGGAATGTCACTGTCAGTGTCAGCATCATAACCAATCAGATTACCGGAACAGTTCTGGCGCTCAAAATGTGAAGTCGTTAAATTTCCAACGGTCTTTGCTCAGGAGGGATATGTTCAACAAATACCCACAACCATATCAGACGTGCGTTCTTCTTCTTTATTGGAATCCTCAGGATATTACTCGCATATTTAAGGTAAATTGCTTGTGAATTAATTGTGTTTTGTTGTGGGTATTTGTTGGCTAGATTGCAGAATACCCCACCACTTCAAAAGATCACTTGAAAAGCCCTTACAAATTGTTCAAAATTATCCATTTAGCTCAGGTGTATTTAGACTCGTTCTATGAATGATTTGGAGTTGAAAATGGGTAAGATTTATTTGAATTTCAGGGTTAGGTTTTTTGAGGGTTTGTATGAGAATTTGAGAAAATGCATTATTAATGAACCAAGTGGTGGGGTATTCTGCAATCGTTCCAATTAAGGATTTAAGGAGCAACTAGCAAATACAACACCACTTATATAATTAGTTATAAAAACCTAACCATTTAAAACCTAAAATCGTTCATATAACGAGTGTAAATAAACCTGAACTATAATGGAGAATTTAACAAAGTTTTCAAGTCATCTTTTTAAGTGGCACTGAAGTGGCATTGTGTTCTGCAGTTTAGCCATTACATGTATAGGGCTGGAATCATTCAACATAGATATGTACTCATTCGACACAACCATTCAACATGCTTTGTAACCAGGCTCACTGGTTTATGATGGTTTTGAGGTACCAAATCAAATTATTTAGTTTCTTATTTTTATTCCAAGTATCTTACAGACTGCCAACATATTGCGTTGCAGAACAGAAGCATAATTTTTCTCAGAATGATTGTGTCGAATCAGTATGTCAAATAATAATTATTATTATCTATCTCTATGCATGTCATACTGAAATCAGTTGCAAGACAATGGTATGGTTTTAGTTTTTCAATACAATTTGACCCATGTTATTTTTTTTGTATTGATGAATTTCAGCACAAAGTAACCGGTTCTTTTCTAGTGTATAAAATATATATAATGCACTTATCAATTGAAACCCATGCCTGGTTGGTAATCTATAGAGTATACATTTGTTTCTTGTAGAACAATAAAGCAAACAGATGAAACTGAAGAATGCTGATTTCATGGAGAGCAAGACAAGGCACTATTATGCAGCTGAGTCCAATGTTATTGAAACATCCAAAAACAAAAGTTAAAGTCAATATTATTACAAATCAAATTGTGGTTATAGTTTCAGTTGGAATATTTGTGAATCAGACTAAATTTTTATACTGCAAATGGCATTTCTGGCCATGTACCTTGTAGCATTTGCTTAATGATCAGTTCAAGTAATAAAAAATATATCTACGATTTATGAGTTTCAACATCATTGGTGGAACTTTTTAAGTACACCTTGAATGCCTGCAAAAGTTATATACCCTACCTGCAGGTGTACATGCAGTATTTCGGAGTACAGTCTAGTTGAAGAGGTACATTTGTGGTATAGTTCAAGTGTACCCAAAATGCAGGTTCCCAAAAGTGTGATACTTTGGATATACCTAGTATGTACCTATTTTGGGTACGTTTGGGGTATAATTTAGGTACAAATGAGGTATACCCCACATTTTTTTGAATATTATTTGTAGTACTGTCTTTAGTTAAAGAGGTACATTTGAGGTATACCCAAAAGTGCGCTACTTTAGGTATACCTATTTTGTACCTATTTCGGGTACGTTTGGGGTATAATTTAGGTACAAATGAGGTATACCCCACATTTTTTGAATATTATTTGTAGTGCTGTCTTTAGTTAAAGAGGTACATTTGAGGTATACCTCAGATGTACCCATAATGGTTCCAAAAGTGCGCTACTTTAGGTATACCTATTTTGTACCTATTTCGGGTAGGTTTGGGGTATACTTTAGGTACAAATGAAGTATACCCCAAATGTACTCAATTTTGGTAAGGGTTACCAAGGTACTGTAATGACTGAATGGGACCTAGGGTGATTACCAAGGTACTGTAATGACTGAATGGGACCTAGGGGGATTACCAAGGTACTGTAATGACTGAATATGACCTAGGGGGATTACCAAGGTAATGTAACGACTGAATGGGACCTATTGGGGGATTATAATTACCTTGGTTATTGTTTCCTGATAATAGGGGCAACACTGTGATGTCCTAAAGATCCAACATGGCAGCACATGGGAAATTCAAATGAGTTTTATGGACAGGAAAATCGGGCCATGAATAATGTATATCTGGCGTACAATGTACAGCAAACAAATGAAGCAATAGATGTAGACATCCATAAGGAACATTTGAGAGCAAACATCGTTTATCAGCCGAGGTTCCCTTTAAGTTTCACCCAATTCGTACCAAAGGTCGATTATATATTCAGCCTTTTACTTGGTTACTTGCTTTGAGGTTTCCAGTCTGACTTAAAGTTTAAAAAGCAAGAACGTTTCTCACAGGCCTTGAAAAGTCCTTGAAATACTGCCAGGTCCTTGAAAAGTCCTTGCATTTTGACAGATTAGGACTGTTTTCTCCTTGAAGAGACCTTGAATTTTTACTAAAACTCCTTGAATTTTTTTTAAACCTCCTTAAATGTTTGAGAAGACAGTAATCAGGCTCACTTTTGCCTCCAAAAGACCATTAGAGCAGCACTGAATGATTAATCATGGAAACAAGTCAGAGCTGGTAATAGTGAACAATCACGTACCAAATTTGCGGTCGTTAGGATGTTGGTAGATTGTCGGTAGGCTGTCGGCAGGTTGTTGGTAGGCTGTTGGTAGGTTGTTGGCAGGCTGTTGGTAGATTGTCGGCCGATTTCTTGCAGTTGTCGGTAGATTGTTGGTGGAATTTACGTAGTTGTTGGTAGGTTGTTGGCGTGTTGTCGGCCGACAATCTACCGACAACCTACCGACAGCAACTTATTTAATTACTTTGGTACGTGATTGTTCACTATTACCGTAACTACATTCAGTTATAATTACCATTCTTTCATTTATTGAAAGAAAAGGACTAAAAATGGCAAATACAAAGACAGGACTGGTATTCCTCATAGGATTCTAAACTTTCTTACAAAAATGCATGTTTCACATCAAATTTAGAGTTTCAAGTTTGCACTAACCTCTGACTTTCTATATTCCTCTACACTTAAACTTGCCCGGCACCAAGCCATTCATTCCATAAGCACTTCACTGCAAGCTAAATCCAACCACACTCTGACCGTAAATCATGCTGGGATTTTACCCAACCATTATCACTTGCATGGTCCTTATCTTCATTCTTCAACATAATACTAAGTCTGAAGCCATTTTGACCTAAAAGTTTGACAGTCAATAAAATAAATAAATGTCAATCAATAACATGCAAATGTTGTCCAGTAATTATTCCAAAAAAGCTGTGATAGGTGGCTCCAACTTCCATTTATAAAGTTCTTGGTGAAGTCGCTGAAAATGTTTTCACCCATCCTAAAGGTGATGTTACACGAGACATTTTTAACAACGATTTTCACGCAACATAGTGTAACATGGCACGCTGGATGATTTTTAATGCAATCTTTGTTGCAGCAACATGTTGCAAGTTTTTGAATCACTTTAAAAAACCTGCAACATTGTTGCCCGAATTTTGTTGGAGTTGATTCATGTAACGTACACCCTCGCTGTTGACTTTTTGTGCAACGTCGTCCCAGAAACCTGTTCACTACGCCCACAGAAACGAGGTTACATCAACAAACAAAGACTCAGTTGTCTGCCATGTTTTTAAACAAGGATTTCGGAGTAGCAGCCTACTGGTGCTAGCTACAAATGTAGATGTTGCACTAAAAATCGTCCTGTGTAACATACCCATTGCCGCATCAATGATGTGCTAAAAGTTGTCTTGTGTAACATCACCTTAACAAACAAGATATGAAGCATATTCCCCAGAAAAAATACCTTGCACAGACTCGTTTTTTGAGAAAGTGTTGATAATTATAAGCTCTCACCAGACTTACATGTAATGAGTTCCTCCAGCACTCTATAGATGGAAATAATGCAAAAAAGGTTTAAATTCTGAGTACTTCCTCAAACAAACTTTGCTGTTGGATTAACTGATGTCAGTAAAATGATGGGCCATAAGTATGAGCTCTCAGTATCAACAATAATTAATGACCACTGTTTTCTTTGTGAGGAGGGTTCTTTTCAATCTAGGAATACATGTCTACTAGTTAAAAATTAGTTTCAAACATCGTGGAATTAAAAGGGTTAACGTACTAGCTAACTATAGTTTTATCCACTGGATACTTAGGGATTTATCCAGTGGATTGTGTTAATATTCACTCTTTGAACAACCATGGCCTGTACTATATTATATTTTGCATGTATAGCTGGCTGCTGAGTGATCCCAATCAAAAATTGAGGACAACCTATGCTCCATTTATTGAAGCTGTTGACAAGTACTTTGATGAGCTTCTTCACCTGCTTGCTCCTCTCCAGGTGAGCATCTCAGAAAACTGAATTATCTATTATTTGTACCATTGTACCACACATGTTTCACTTCACCCTACTAGCAGAGTGCATTAAATACTCCTCCCCCTCCCCCTCCCCCTCCTCCTCCTGACCTTACTCCTCCTTAATTAAAGTCCTTCCAAACTGGGGGTTTCAATGTTCGGCAGGGATGGGGACACCCAGCTTGACTTGACTGGTTCTCTCCTAAAGGTAGTTCTTTGTTCTGCTTCTTCTTCTGTATCTCGTACATGATCCTCTCTAGGCACTTCGGATGTTGACTCTTGTGCTGCCTCTTCCTCTGTATCTCCCTGATCTCACACATGTTCTTCTCTAGGAACCTCAGATGTATGTGTCCTATTTCACAGTTTCTTCTCTAGGTTGCGTCAAAGCCCAGACTTCCTTGTCTTCAGTTGCTTGTGTATGTATATGTTGTAGGTCAAATTGACCCTTCAGGTCAAATTGACCCCAAGTCAATTTAACCTAGGTCAAATTGATCACGAGTCAATTTCACCTGGGTAAATTTGACCTGGGTCAAATTGATTCATCCTAGGTAAGGCTCAAGGTTGTTGAAATGCACAACCACACCTTTCCACGTCTTAATGTCACATATTCAATACACAACATCTGAAATCCTTTTCATGACTTCATAAGGCCCCCTCCATTTGTTAGCCAACCCAGTACAACTGACTCCATTGCTTGTAGGTAAATGTCTCAGCACAAGATTTCCTACCTTGTACTGATCTCTGGATGAGCGTGCGTCATTAAAAGTAATCCTTGTATCGTTTTGTAGCAGCATTGGTTCTCTCTCGAGCTAATGTATGTGCTTTACGCAACTGATCTTCCATTTCTTTCACGAATTCCGAAGAGATGCAGCATCTTCGTCTTGGCTGCTCTTCTCAACCAACAAGTCTACAGGCAACCTGGCGGCTTCTCTTCCAAACATCAAGAAGTTAGGTGTCAAACCTGTAGATAAGTGAACTGCAGTTCTGTATGCTGAAAGCACGCGAGGAATCCATTTATCCCAGTCGTTGTGTTCCTTGTTAACAACTTTAGCAAGCATATCCTTCAGGGTTCGGTTGACCCTTTCGACTAACCTGTCACTTTGTGGACCAAGCATCTCAGTCATAGCTTGGAAGACATGACTTTCAAAATCTCGACCTTGATCAGAATGAAGGTGCTGCATCACGCCATAGTGAGAAACCCATTCATTGACGAGTTTTTCCACTACCGTCTTCGCCTTATGATCTGGGATTGCATACGCTTCCGGCCTTCTGGTGAAGTACATGACTGTAGTCTGTCACTACTAAAATGAACCTGTTACCATTCTCCGTACAAGGTAGTGGTCTCACCACGTCCATAGCAACTCTCTCCATGGGATATCCCGTTGAGCTTGTGACCAGTGGTGCATGACCCTTCCTCTGAGGTTGATTTCGTTTGGCACAAGTTAAGCACCCTCTACAGTGATTGGCTACCTCCTCTCACCAGCCTTTCCAGTAGTAGCGTGCCTTTATACTTTCTCTGCCATTTTATTAATGCCAAGATGCCCAGCACTAGGAACGTTGTGCAGCAAACGAAGAACGTCAGGGATCAGTGGCCATGGTAATTAAGCAAGTTGTAATACAGGTTTGGTCACCCTCAGAGAATACCAAGGTGACCGCTTAATACAGGTTGACCGCTTAATACAGGTTTAGCAAAAACACATGATGAAAACTGCACTAATGAAATGCTGTGTTTGATCACAATGTATATACATTTATTGTTAAAAGAACAGTAATGCCAAGAAATAATATACTTTAGTACGAAAGAACGAAAGAAGGCAACTCAGTCACTGATCCAAAATCTCATCCAAATAAAATATGACTGGCAAATTTGATGTTATAGGCCACGTTACTAAACTGATGGAAACCTGGTTTACAAATTTTTTGAAGAGGTCCACGAATTCAGTAACAGTCATTGTAAGATGAAAGCATGTCAACAGAGGTCAGGTGGCTACAGTTTGGCTAAAGTGAACAAGTTGCACCGTAAATACGTTGTCGGTAAGTGGTCGGTAAGTGGTCGGTAAGTGGTCGGTAAGTGGTCGGTAAGTGGTCGGTAAGTGGTCGGTAAGTGGTCGGTAAGTGGTCGGTAAGTGGTCGGTAAGTGGTCGGTAAGTGGTCGGTAAGTGGTCGGTAAGTGGTCGGTAAGTGGTCGGTAAGTGGTCGGTAAGTGGTTGGTAAGTGGTCGGTAAGTGGTCGGTAAGCTGTCGGTAAGCTGTCGGTAAGTGGTTGGTAAGTGGTCGGTAAAATTGTGTCGATAAGTGGTTGGTAAGCTGTCGGTAAGCTGTCGGTAAGCTGTCGGTAAGCTGTCGGTAAGCTGTTGGTAAGCTGTTGGTAAGCTGTCGGTAAGCTGTTGGTAAGCTGTCGGTAAGCTGTTGGTAAGCTGTCGGTAAGCTGTGGTTGACTCATTTGAACCAAAATATGCTTTATACCTTCTTAAGTTTCCAACGTTCTGGCAACGATAAAACCGCTTCGATAACAGATAACAAATTAAAATATCCGCGGCACTCACTGTTGGGCCTCTCCTGTTGTGTCAAAAACCAGACAATCAGTCTGAAAGCGCATGAATCGTTATCTCATACTGGCTCAAGAATATTTTGAACCAAAATACGCTTAATAGTTTCCAAAGTTTCCAACGTTGTGACAACGATAAACCCCTTCGATACAGTGCGATCTCACGTACGGCAAATTAACAGATAACTACAGTATTGTGCTAAAGTCATGCAAACATATTACGACGAAGTTCGCTCTTAATGTTCCTACGAATGTCGCCGAAATTTCGGGCAACTTTTCGAATGCCAACGCGAATTCGAATTCATGACAAACAGTTTTACAAACGTACAGCAAGATGGTTTTGGTAAATACCCTGCGTGCCAGAGGCGTCAAAATGTCAGGATTCTAAAATAATAGATTTGCCGCAGTTTGACGCAGTTTGCCGCAGTTAAAGAACACGTGATATCACGTGGGAATCCAAGATGGCGCGGGTTCACTAATTTACGGAATTGAATCGAGAATATTGCTGCAAAGAAAAGACAGATTATTGAGTACACTGTTTTCATCAATATCCAACTATCTACAACGTAGTAAGAATACGCTATTGACAAATTTCGTTCTAACATTGGAAAGCTACGTGATATCAAGAGCGTAGCGAGTATGTACGCACATACGCACACTTTGAGTTTGAGACGGAAAAAATGGTGTCGGTAAGCTGTTGCTAAGCTGTCGGTAAGCTGTCGGTAAGCTGTTGGTAAGCTGTCGGTAAGCTGTCGGTAAGCTGTCGGTAAGCTGTCGGTAAGCTGTTGGTAAGCTGTCGGTAAGCTGTCGGTAAGCTGTTGGTAAGCTGTCGGCCGACCACTTACCGACAACAAATTTACGGTGCAACTTGTTCACTTTAGCCCTACAGTTTAGAGGTTCCTTATCTGTATCAATTCAAAGCTAGGTGACAGTTTTTCAAACATGTTGTATCAAATAACCAAGGTACATTGTCATAGGTGACCGTTTAATACAGGCTAAAGACAATAAAGTAACATCTATCCTGGGACAAGCACATTGATAATGTTGCCAAAAAAGTCAGCTCAGGAATAGGAGCCATGAGACGAATTCGAGATTTTGTTGAAATAGCCACTCTAGTCAGCATATACAACGCATTAGTTCAGCCTCATTTTAATTACTGTAGTGAGGTATGGGATACCTTTGGTCAAGGTCACTCTAATAGGCTTCAGAAACTCCAGAACAGGTCTGCAAGACTAATTATGAATATGAGTAACGATACCCCTGCCATAGAGGCTTTAAATGCCTTAGGCTGGGAAACTCTAGAAACTCAACGAGCAAAGTCAAAAGTAAAACAAATGTATAAAGTGATCAATGGCTTAGCTCCGAGTTGCCTTGCAGATCTGTTCTCGAGTAAGAGGAATACAACTCAATATAACCTCAGGGGCTCCTCTGCCTCACTGCAGTTACCACTACCAAAAACGGAATATCTCAAGAAAAGCTTCTCATAATTATAGCGGAGGTAAATTATGGAATTCGCTTCCTGAAGCCATTCAAAAATCTGACTCCCTATCTATCTTTACTAGCAGAATTAATGCTCACACTTTTACATGATTCTATTTAGTAAAGGTTTTTATAGTAATAAATTAGAGTAGTTATTATTAATGTATAGTAGTTATTATTATTAGTCGTTAGTATTAATGTAGTTTCAGTATAACTTTTAAATTAATAGTTTAATTTTTTATGAATTTGTAACCACACGCCCCTTGTGGAAACCAGCTTTTTATCTAATAGTTGACGGGGCAAGCGTGTATAAATAAAGTTTTACTTACTTACTTACTTACCATTGGGAATTCCAAAAGGTGACTACATCTGCTTAATAGAGGTGACCGTTTAATACAGGTCAAGTTTACAGTAAATAAAAGAAGCGAAATCCAGGACTTTGATAAAGTGACCGCTTAATAGAGGGTGACCGCTTAATACAGGGCCGCTTAATACAGGTTTGACTGTACTTCTGACATACCATTGATCTCCGCTCTCGTACTTGCGGTACAATTAATAGCCCATCCACTAGTTGCAATCTTCCGAATTGGCTCCCAAAACCTCCTAGCACCAGTCATATTCTCTCTTGCTGGTCTATTACCATTCTGTAACCACACGACTGCTTGGCCAATAGTCTAGTTTCGCATTCAAGAATTACCGCTGGATGTGATGACTACAGACGCATTTACTCAACACTAGTCTCACTCTGATGTTAAATATTCATAAATACCAGCGAGAAGATAGGTTGTTCACAACTCTATGTATTGTTGTAGTTTGATCTTCTGCACCTTCTCGCTGGTATTTGTGAATATTATGAGACTAGTGTTGAGTAAATGCGTCTGTAGGCATCGCATCCAGCGGTAATCCTTGAATGCGAAACGGGTCTATAGCAGGATCTTCCTGCTGAAGACGATAGACATTTTCTCTGCCCTAAGGATCTGACCTCTCATCTGCTTTCTCAGATGTTGTCCCAACTGGAGCCTTTTTAACAGTTCCGGTCTGAATGGTTTCTTCATCTGTACAACTATCACCCAGATCAGTCTCTACATCATCTTCTGGCCAAGGGAGTCTTGATATTCCATCTACATTTCCATGTCTGCCAGGACGATGCTCTACAACGAATTTGAATTCAGCTAGTCTCTCTAGCCACCTAGCAACTTGCCCCTTGGGGTTCTTGAATCTGTGCAACCACACCAGTACATGATGATCGGTGCGAACAGTAAACTTACATCCCAAAAGATATGGTTCAAAGTATTCCATTTGAAGATGGTATTCTTCTTTTCTAAGCTGTAGAGTGATTCGGCTATCTCCGTATAATTCTCAATGAATTGTCTGTAGTATCCAGAACAGCCAAGGAACAAACGTAATTCAGAGATACTACAAGGGACTGGCCATTCTTTCAGCACTTTGACCGTTTCAGGATCTGTGGTGATACCTTCCTTTGATACTACTGTACAATTGCCCCAGCAACGTGGTCACTTCGTTGAGTATTTGGCATTTCTTGGGGTTAAGTTTCAATCCAGTTTCAATCCAGCATCGCCAAGGAAGTCTAACACAGAGCCGGGATAATCTATGCAGAACCTTTTGGTGCCATCTTTCTTGGCTACTAAAACTATTGGAGAATTCCAAGGCGAACTTGACTCTTCTATCACATCGTTAGACAGCATCTTCAGCACTTCGTTCTGTATTTCTCCTCTCTGGTGGAAGGGAATTATGCATGATGGAACCTTGATAGGGCCAGAACTTCCAGTGTGAATGCGATGTTTCTTCACTGTGACTTCCCACAGATCGGTTGGTCCTCTCGACACAACTTCATGATGTCTCATGAATATTTCATGAATGCTGCTTTTGACTTTATCTGACACAGATTTTCCAATGGGTAAAAGCCTGGCCAATTTTTCCTCACAAGCCCCCATTCTTTTTCTTGACCTGAAACCACTAAAAACTACAGTACCGCCAGGAATTATAGGGACATTTACCGCGATGCCCGCGAAAAACCGCGGTCATTTTTGAGGTGACCGCGGTAACTTTTGAGGTAACCGCGGTCACTTTTGAGATCTTTTGCTCTGACGAAGGGCTAGCGCTCGAAACGTCAGCTGCTACTTGCTTTCCACGGCGGTTAGCATAATATTACCTCAATCGACTTTAGTTGATTACATACCAGTGTTTATCTTCCCCGCCGACGCAGACCAACACTAGTTTTTACAGGAACTAGTTGCCTATCACTTTTGAGATCGCCGCGGTCACTTTTGAGATTGCCGCGGTGGTACTAACCGCAACCTCATGTAACATCTACATGTACATCTCATACATTTTACTTTGAAGCAGTTGGCTTCGTTAGAACGCGAGTGTGAACGGCGGTCTCGAGTAAGAAAGACAACTTACGAAAGTTAACATAAGATTGTTAGCGCGCCGTGTCTTACGAAATGCTTATTTTGAACCAGTTGGCTTCGTTAGTTAATCAGAACGCGAACGGCGGTCTTGAGTAAGAAAGACAACTTACGAAAATTAACAGAGTATTGTTAGCGTGCCGTGGCTTAAGAAATGCTTAAAAAGAAGCAGTTGGCTTCGTTACAGTATTGTGCAAAAGTCATGCAAACATATTTCGAAGAATTTCGCTCTTTGTTCAGCGACATTTCGACGATATTTCCGTTTATTTTGTCAATCGAAAATTCGGACCGAGTTATCGAAGTATCGTGATCCGAAACGTGTCTGTTGATTGCACAATTTCGTATTTTAACCTTTCTTTCACTAGGATTAACGTGTAACAAATTCGAATTCATAACAAACAGTTTTACAAATGTACGGTAAGATGGTTTTGGTAAATACCATACGTGCGTGCCAGAGGCATCAAAAAGTCAAGATTTTTACTGCGCAGTATAATAAAAGTTCCTGTCAATCGTGAACTGTCAGCAAGACGCGTGTCTCATTTCTGACACAAATACCGCGGGGAAAGTAATTTCCATTTACGCGAATTGACTGATCTGATCCGATGCATTAAAGCTCTTAATTCAAAAGGAATTGCACTTTCCGAGTAGAAGTTTTCTGGTAAGAGTATAGAAGTTTTTGTACGTCTTTCAATATGACAAACGTTGCTTCAAAACTCTGTCGATGTTCTGTAAAAACATCAGACTGACACGTTCACGCCTGACTGATTGCACGTGGAAATTCAGACTCCAAGAAGAGTTGAGAATTTAATACGCAACCATTTACAATGATTTATGCCGAAACCTTTTAATACTAGTAACAAGACAAGGATCTGCCATAAATGTGAAACTACACTGAAGCAAATGTTTATTTGGTGTTACATGTATGCTTCGTTAGTTAATAAGAACGCGAACGGCGGTCTCAAGAGACAACTTACGAAAGTTAACAGAAGATTGTTAGCGGGCCGTATCTCAAGAAATGCTTATTTTGAAGCAGTTGGCTTCGTTAGTTAATAAGAACGCGAACAGTGGTCTCGAGTAACAAAGCAACAGAAGATTGTTTACGAGAACTTTAATGCCGGTGATCGTTCTTTGGGTGATTAGGCTCAACGCATAAGCTGTTTGTCATCCATCACATTCAAAGCTTTCAAGTACGAAGACTGCTAACAACGTACATGTATTTCCATTGCGGCACCGCAGCAAGCGCCTCGGTTTATCACCACAGTTTGCAACCGCGGCGTCCTCAAAAACTACCGCGGTCATTTGTTCGGTGACCGCTGTCATTTGTTCGGTGACCGCGGCGCCGTACTGCGGCTCCGCATCTGTTGCACGAGGTTTTTCCGCGGTCGGATGTCCCTATAATTCCTGGCGGTACTGTAGTTCAGAATAAAAGGAGATGACACTGTACATGTATCTGTATTCTTTGGTTTACATGATTATTGCAGACTTTGAAAATCACTGCTTAAGAATATAACAACTGGAACGTTTCGTTCAAATTTGTCTCGACATTTTTAACTTGCCTAAGATTGTGTGCTGTGTGTATGGTGCTCTGCTTGCACCGGCCTTTGGCCTGCACAGGAACTATGCTATAATTATGCTATAATAATGTGCACATCCCCTTACACTAACCATTTAATGCTCTTAAAGACTGATGTCTGAAAAACGGTTTTTCATTGTGCACAGTATTCCAAGGGTGGACCAATCATAGGTTGGCAAATCGAGAATGAGTACATTATGTTTGGTAGTGATTGGAGTTACATGGAGAAGATACAGGAGGTAACATATAATAGTTACAGCTAATGTATATTATGTGATGTGTATACGTTTATTTAACCCAAATTGTAGCAAGTGCTAAATTACATGGGTGTCAGCTCAAAAATTAAGCATACAATAATAAATAATAATAATTACACATAAATTACACATAAATTACACATATTGATATTTATAGATAATAAAGTTGTTCAGCCTGTCTGTTTTCCCTACAACACCCTGTTGTCTGGAGCTACCAGACCGCAGGTTGTAGCTACATGTATGTGCGATCTCATGGCTCATGACTTAGAAATAAACTTTGTACATAATACAATGCGTCTGTCTGTGAGTGTTGGAAGTCCCGACTGGCTTAGAGCAATGCCATATGATGTATCAGGGTATTATTATTCTTAATGCTTTCTTCTGGACTGACTCAATTAAGTTAGATAAATACTCTGGTAAATTGGCCCACACTGGGGCAGCATATTCAAGTACAGATCTTATAATACTACAATATACTTGAATAAGATCTTCAGCAGGCAGCCCTGACCTTCTAAGCAACCTAAGGGCATACATTATATAACTCCTTACCATAGAATTCTGAAAGTATATTATTTATACATGTACAATTTGTATCTACTGTTTATTAAACATATTAGGTATACAATTTCAAATGGTGGCACCTGAATTCCTGCTATGAACGTTAAATAGAGCGATTTATTAACAGCTTGCCTCTTTGTTGCCCAGCCTTTTCAGGTCACCTGACTTTACCCATGGGTAATATTTTCTGTAATTTGTTTTTTTGTACGCTTTTTGTTTTCCTGTATACCAAGATGAAATGCATATTTAAATAAATTATCTAGAATTCAAGAACGAAGCATTGATCCACTGGAGAGCTGATTCACACAACCTTAAATGAGACAACAGAGGCAAACTGAGTCAGTCTATTGAGAAATTAAATGTCTCAGAAAGCAATGTGCTGATGTTGCAGTTTTTCTTGTGACATTCACACAATACTACAAGTTTTGAGAATGAAAGAGTCATGGAAACTGATTTTTATTGCATTAAAATTAGATACATCAATCTTAATTAAATAAGCATCTTATGTAAAATGTGTACCCAATCATGGCATGCGTTCTAAAGTGGGGTGTGGGGGATGTGCGAGCTGCAAGCTGGATAGACTGATGGAATAAAAACCATGGAATATTATGTTTACCGCAATTAAGTCGATTATGAAGCTTTATGATGCCATGTTTTATTTTTCTGTTTACAAAGGGGAGCTGACCCATAACCCCACAGTATGTTTACAGGAAGACAGTTTGCAATTTAATAAATACACAAAAGTGGGACAGACTTGTTTTAATGCAATTTGAGTTTTTTCCTATTTCATCATTTTCTCACCTACTATACACAATAGGGAACCAGTTCAAGAAAATAGTGGTTACATGTTGAATTGTTCCATAACGTTGTCTTTTTCCATAATTTGGGATCCAGCTGTGGCAGCTTTGAAACATGCCGATATTCACTGTATGTTTGAAGAGCTTAGCATTCACTCTTATCAGACGATAGGTGAAATTTGTTTTTTAATGTAAGTCAACAAAGTTTAATATTATACTGGTACTCTGACAATTGAAGGGGTCCGTGCAAGAACAAAGTAAGTGACTTTTGATCAAGTTCTAAATTCTCTCTTAGAAAACAAAGAATACCAAGAAGAATTTGGAATTTGATCAGAAGTCACTTACGTTGTTCTTGCACGGACCCCTTCAATTGCAAAGACTTGTACTTGGTAATAATATTAAATTTTGATGCTTTTTCAACCCGGACTGATAATTCAACCAAGTTTTATACCTACCCAGCTTCACATACTGTACATCTCCATTCCATAATTAAGCAGTGACCATGTAGGGTATTTTGTAACATTAAAAACAATAATGTTTTCTCAACTTCATTTTCAGCTCAAAGCTCACACTTTTCAGCTCACACATCCCCTTCCCCCTACAAAGTGTTTTTTTCTATATATTAATTATAACACTGTTTATTTACCATAGATAATGTTAAAAAGAGGTGTGACTGAACTGCTGTTTACATCAGACCCTCGTGTTCCTACGAATGAACCCCACACCCTGAACAAAGGTACTGTTTTCCATTGTACAGTATATTCAGTTTTTCTCTTGACCACTAACATACATTTACATATAATTACATACATGTAGGTTGTGGTTTGCTTTACATAAATTAAATTATGTTTGTGCATATCCTCATCACAGTGTTACTGTATATTAAATTAGCCATTTTGTAAACAGAACTGGGACAGCGTGTGTAAATTTTGTCTAATAAAAAAATAATGTAAAAAATAAACCATGCCACAAGAAAGATCATATTGAAATTAGTATTTTTACCGAGTTTGAAGATGGTTGGGTAAATGAGATATTCTGAATAGCATGCTTTTGAAAATCACCAAAATAAAGAGAGTTTGGTCCCCCCAAAACCACACTGAACTCTCTTATTACTCGGGCTGCCTGTGGCAGCACCGAGTCTAAATCTGCAAGCCATTATTTTAAAAATATTTTTTTTATTCGTGTAGCAAGCTTTCTGAGCATGCGTTAAAGGTCAAATTCACACCAATCAGATTGCACTGTGCTGGTCACACAACAATCGCCAGGTTAATTTATTTACATAATTTAATACAGTAAAGCAAGATGGCGGAGGACCCGAGAGGAACTTTCTCTCTAACTTGGAGTCTCACCTCTCAAATGTAAGCCAGTTTAATGTTTTATTTAACTTCACTCGTGCGAAAGCCTTCTAACAGGCTCAGGATATTTCAACTGGCGCTATTGTTGGAGCCGAAGGACCGCGTTTTTTACCCAGATGGCCAGTGATTTTATATACGACACGTACGACGACCTGAAGCCAGGATTCGGAAAGCTAAAATTCGAAGAAATAGATATTGGAATCTATAAGCCATCGGCTCGCTGTGCTGCATTTAAAACATCCGAGGAGAACATCTTATTTTGGGTGAAGGCACTTCAAGACCAATATTATGAGTCTCTTAAAAACTGTCAGAGATTTAAATTTACCGTAAGTTGGATCAGAGAGTATTGAGATCAAGTTATTTCGTTCCAGCGAAGAACATATCAAGAACATATCAAGAACTGTTCATGAACTTTCACGAACAGTTCATGCTGGTTCATGAAATCATGAACATATTTTCGCCGGGGTGGCTGCTGACACCACCTGGTTAACATTTGAGACATTAGCTCCACAAACTCAGAAAAGATACTAATTTTGATGCAATCTTGTTGTGGGGTTTATTTTTTAATTTGATTAAATTTACATAAAGTACTTGTTCCCAGTCCTTTCTTTGTTGTCAAAATGGTTAAATTATACATAAATGTAGTGTATAGAGGTTAGGGTGTATCAGTGATTTTATTGATAGATCAGCTATGTAAATCTTGACACTTGACATTGTTCTCCTGAAGTGTTGATGGCCAGTGTTTTTTCTGAGTACTCGGTTCTGTAGCACTGACTATAAGGCACCCAATCCCTCTTCAAAATGTTGGTACAAGCAACATATGCTGTTTCATCCAGGGGTTTCATTAATTCTGGAAATAGGAGGATACTTATGCTGGAGTAGGCAGGTTTGCTACGAGGGAAATATTTTACTTGACGATGGGTAGTCTCTAGAATACATGGATACTGGAGGAAAAGCATACTTTATGATCTGACCAACATGTATGTGTTGGTCAACTGTTGGCCAACACTTTACCACTAGTTGGCCGATAAGTGGGATAATTTTTTGAAGTGCTGGACAGTGTGGGTACTCAGGTATGTGAGTCCCAGCTTCTAATGCCACTCCTGTTTCATTATCTACAGAACACTGACTTGAATAAGGTTAAAGTAATAATAATTACCTACAACCGTAATAATTATACCTACAACCATAATATTGTATCATGATCATTATTAAATATTGTTTTCATAATCAGGTTAATGATGTTTTTATGATATTTGAGTTTATTAATCACATGGATATTCTCTTAGTGTTGAAGACACTGAACTTTCAGAAGAATGAAATTAGTCATCTGAAGGACCTAAAGAGGCTGCAGGTATGCATCAAATATATTTAACAAATAGATGTTATTTTACCAATGATGCATCTGCCCTCTTATATATTTGTAGCTGCACAGATGATGTCGCAATAAAATGAGAACAAAGAAGTGTGCCAAAAAATGCAGTGGAGTGGTGTAACTGGTGTTCTCTTCATGTTGTGACGTCATATGTGTATTGCTGAGCCATGGCACAATGACATATATTTGTTTTATACAATATATATATAATATTAAATTTTTATTTATTTAGCAAAAAAGAGGATCAATACAAAAATGCACACGTGACGTCAACTGTGCACTTGTACTTTAATAGCACATGGCTATCAACCAATCAGAGTGCACATTTTGCGTATAAAAGTTTATTGTATAAAGTTAACATAGAACAATACTACATGTAATTGTAACAACAGTAATAATTATTGCTTTGATTGTGACCACATCAACAAGGCCATTACCAAGCAAACCTTAAAAACAAATTAGCCAATCACCTTCAAGTATTCAAACAATGAAATGATCACAAAAACTAAAATGTCATGGTGCATTGTTGGAAATTGTGCCGATTCTGTTGTTCAAATACTTGCATGTGATTGGGTAATTTGTTTTAATATTATTTTGCTTGGGTGGTCCTCGTTGGTGTCGTCACACTAACTATTATCAAACTTTCCAATATCTGTGCCAAAGTTACACCAGCTGTAATGTTTAGGTAAATTTTCCAATTGAAGGGGTAAGTGCAAAAACAGCATAAATGATCAAGTTCTATTTTTCCTTTAGAAGGCAAGGAATATTTACGAGAATTTAGAATCTGATCAGTAGGCATTAAAGCTATTATTGTATAATTTCACCCCTTCAATTTTGAAATCATCAAATAGAAATCCTTCCAAACTAAGTGTGGAATACCCAGCTGCCCTTTGAGGTTATTTGAACAATTGGAGTGGACTGGGTTGGAATGGAATTATGGTGCTGAAAATGTCAAGCTTTTGAGCTTTGTTTCAACATAGTGTGATACAGTCTTCCTGGTAGGCTACCATCAAACGTTTCTTTATGGACACTTGCCATAAACAGCTAGTGTGATACAGTGTTCCTATGCCACCATCAAACCTGACCCCGCATAGACACCTCCCATAAGCAGCTATTGTGATACAGTGTGCCTATGCCACCATCAAACCTGACTCCTCATAGACACCTCCCATAAGCAGCTAGTGTGATACAATATGCCTATGCCACCATCAAACCTGACTCCTCATAGACACCTCCCATAAGCAGCTAGTGTGATACAGTGTTCCTATGCCACCATCAAACCTGACTCCTCATAGACACCTCCCATTAGCAGCTAGTGTGATACAGTGTTCCTATGCCACCATCAAACCTGACTCTTCATAGACACCTCCCATAAGCAGCTAGTGTGATAGTGTTCCTAGGACACCATCAAACCTGACTCCTCATAGACACCTCCCATAAGCAGCTAGTGTGATACAGTGTTCCTATGCCACCATCAAACCTGACTCTTCATAGACACCTCCCATAAGCAGCTAGTGTGATACAATATGCCTATGCCACCATCACACCTGACTCCTCATAGACACCTCCCATAAGTGATACAGTATTCCTATGCCACCATCAAACCTGACTCCTCATAGACACCTCCCATAAGCAGCTAGTGTGATACAGTGTTCCTATGCCACCATCAAACCTGACTCCTCATAGACACCTCCCATAAGCAGCTAGTGTGATACAGTGTTCCTATGCCACCATCAAACCTGACTCCTCATAGACACCTCCCATAAGTGATAGTGTTCCTATGCCACCATCAAACCTGACTCCTCATAGACACCTCCCATAAGCAGCTAGTGTGATACAGTGTTCCTATGCCACCATCAAACCTGACCCCTCATAGACACCTCCCATAAGCAGCTTGTGTGATACAGTGTGCCTATGCCACCATCAAACCTGACTCCTCATAGACACCTCCCATAAGTGATACAGTGTTCCTATGCCACCATCCAACCTGACTCCTCATAGACACCTCCCATGAGCAGCTAGTGTGATACAGTGTGCCTATGCCACCATCAAACCTGACTCCTCGTAGATACCTCCCATAAGTGATACAGTATTCCTATGCCACCATCAAACCTGACTCCTCATAGACACCTCCCATAAGCAGCTTGTGTGATACAGTGTGCCTATGCCACCATCAAACCTGACTCCTCATAGACACCTCCCATAAGTGATACAGTGTTCCTATGCCACCATCCAACCTGACTCCTCATAGACACCTCCCATAAGTGATAGTGTTCCTATGCCACCATCAAACCTGACTCCTCATAGACACCTCCCATAAGCAGCTAGTGTGATACAGTGTTCTTATGCCACCATCAAACCTGACTCCTCATAGACACCTCTCATAAGCAGCTAGTGTGATACAGTGTTCCTATATACTACCTAGGTGGTCCCATTTAGGTTTTTGCTTATGGGAGAAAGCTGAATGAATGAGGAGTAGAACATTTGCGTAATCATAAAGCATTGTTGCATCCCAGGATTCAATAAACCTTGATAACATGGTGGCCATCTTGGAACAAAACCATTGTCCATGCCATCCAGCCTCGGGTAAACACGTTTTAGAATGGATGTGCGTGAACAATAGTTTTATTCCAAGATGACAGCCATGTGATAAATGTCTTAATATACATGTACCTTTGACAGTTGTAACCTAAACTGTTATTTGCTGTTTGCCATTACCTAACTTTTTATTATAGCTTAAACAATACAGGAGGGCATTAAAGAACAACATACAAAAGGGCACTCTGATAAACGGATTGAGGGCACTTGAAAATCTGATAGGTTGCTCAGCTCCCTCACATTTTGACCTAAAATGTTAGAGCACTGTGATGTACACTGCTATTCTGGCTTAAGTGTCCATTTAGCAATGACATGAGGAAAGATTTACATATTAATAACAGATAGTTATTTCTCAGAGAAGTAAATTAAGGATGGGGTCCATATGAGAGGGCACCATGCATGGAACACACTATTTTGTTATCAAGGCTAAGAAATCATTTTTGATATTAGAGGATGTGCTCTCAGCTGGTTCCAATCATATCTTGAGTATTGTAAACAGTTTGTTACAGTGTGATCTGCTATATAGTGTACCTAAGAGATTCTTCAAGTTCAACTTTTTCATTAATTACCTTTCCCATGGTTTAATAATTATTATTACTTATCACATACTGTACATCTTATTGTTTACACTACAGCCTGATAAGCCTCTCATGGTAATGGAATTCTGGACTGGCTGGTATGACAATTGGGGAGAAGACCACAATTCGCTTTCAGCAGAAAAAGCAGCAACAAGAGTGAAGAACATTCTGGAAATGGGTGCCTCTATTAACTTCTATATGTTCCATGGTAAGAATGTTTGATGGGGTCAGTCCAAGAACAGCATATTAAGTGACTATATACTGATTGCTTTGTTTGTTTGTTTTTTATACGAGAGTTTGAAACTTGATCATATTAGTCACTCTAACATAACTCTAACTCTAGCAGATACTCTAACATAAATTTAGTTTGTCCCAGATATAAGCGCGAAACTGAAGGTGGCAGAATAGCAGAAAAGCTATGGAATAGCATCCCACCTGCAATTAGAAAGAAAGACTCCCTAAATTCTTTTAAGTACTTTTTAGATAAATAGATATATAGTCGCTTATTTTTAAAATTCATATTTTACACATATTGCCTGGTTATTTTTAAATTAGTCTCACATAGTAGTAATTATTCGCTAGTAGCTTTTATAGATACATATAATTATATATATATATATATACATTTATTTATTTTGTATTCTTTTTTGAGGGCCACGAGTTTATCAGTTTTAACTGTCAAGTGTTTATACCCTCGGTAAATAAAGTTGTTATTATTATTATTATTATACTTAAGCATAATCAAAAATTTCCCTTAGATATTTAGCAATTATACTGTGAGATCGAGGTTTCTATAGGCAATATAAACCAAGAGTGAGAAGTCTAATTATTGTTTTAGCATAACCAAGCAACTGTTCGATCAACTTTGCGACCAAGAAGACTGTGAAAAAAAAATTGCAGACATTTTTTTCTAAGTGATTTGTGTCTGTAGCATACACACATGACATTGATTGACAAATACCACCTGGCTAGCCAAACAGATGGCAAGTTTGCCAATAGATTGGCAGCTGGGTTATGCTAAGTAAGTAGGGTATATACATGTAGTACATAATTGTGTATGCTCTTCGAATAGGTGGAACAAATTTTGGCTTCATGAATGGTGCAAACAAGTTATGGCACCTACCTGGTAACACTTACCAACCAGCTGTCACTTCCTATGGTATGTGATTTGGTCAATAGAGGGGAATTTGGTATGAAAGTGAAAATATATGGGCAGATTTCATAAAGAGTGGAAAATAAATATGGAAAGACTGCATCTACATGTACATGTAGCTGAACCGTATCCAGTATTTCTGCTAGAACATTTATTGTTTGATACATTTGTGCCATGATGCAATGTAAGTGTTTGGTTTAGGACATTTAGAGGCTGGGGCAGTGCACCAGCCTGGAGGTAGTGTGCGTGCAGCGAGTTGGAAGCAAGATTGGCCGGCCAAATATTTGAGCATTTCCTGCATTTTGAGTTATTCTGGGAGAGATTACATGTACACCAATTTTTCTTTGTATGACCTGAATAAATAAAATCTGGCCAAACAGAGTGTTAATTATTATACAGCCATAAAGTACTACTTACAGCTTGGTTACCATAGGTCATGCGGTGACATTGAAGTGGTTTCCCATTGTTATGGTTCTTCCAATCAAATTAAAGAATAATAGTACAGCATAGTTACACTTCTGTACAATCGTATGACTATAGTCTTGCCATATTTCATTCCCACTAGTACGACATATGCCTCATTATGCAGTGTTATCTTAATGTTAAGATGGCTTCCCTATTTTTTGCCCTTTTTATTATTTGACAGTCAACTTAGTTGTTAGCATGGCGTCATTACAGTTTGAAGTGACCTAATACAAACCTTTGGGATTATGGTAAAGAAAACCACAGAGTGATAGGATGTGTCAGTGCTAAAAAGATTTGGAGAGCACATTCTACTTAGTGGGGTGGGGGTGGGGGGGAGGGGGCACTGTTAACCCCCAAATGATAAACTTTCTCATGACGAAAGACAAAAATAACTACTCAGATTAGCAGAGTATGCTTTCCTGGCATACAGTATACTGGAGAACATTTGAGACAATTTTGATGAACGAGTGGATGTAAAATTCTGCTTTTAAGAGAAATTTCGAGCAACTTGAAATCGGTTCACTGTAACCAAAAGACAGTTTCTAAAATAAGCTTTTGTAATCCACTTTAATCTTTGCCATCCTCTATCGAAAACACTTTAAAAGCATATCAGGACATTCACTTGTTATTTCTCTCCTAACTACAATGTAAGTGTAATACAGTACTGCTTGAAACCTGTATTCTGCATGATATTATGCTTCCATTATACTGCAGCTCTATTGTTTTTGTACTGCACGTTGTAAAGGTTAGGCTGTTTTGTATTGTTGGGTAAGCCAATGGTGTTGCTTGTTTCGAGTAGTACAGGCCAGCTCCTAACTAAAGGTGTTATTTTGGTAGTTTTGTTTTAAAGAAACTTTAAGGTTCAATTCGATTGACTGTGCCCCTAAAGACCACAATCTTGTAGTACATACATGTACCTCGCTGTGCTTCACATCTGGCTGTTCACATTAGTAATACAAGTAATACAAAGACTGTCAGAAATCGTTTGAATAGAAAAAAGAATATAATTATATGTAACTTGTTGGATGTAGCTTTTTTCATCTGTTTTTTTCCTTCCAGATTATGATGCCCTTCTGTCAGAGGCAGGAGATATAACACCAAAGTACGAAGCACTGAGGGAGATCATTCGTAAACATGCCCCGAAACACTCTAGTAAGTAATAACAAACTGAGCTTCCTCCCCAAGTAATTCTCTGTTTCAAACTCCCAGATTGTGAAGAAGAGGGGGGACTGGGGAGAAGATCAAATTGCTGGGGAGGACAAGATCGAACCTTAAGTCCATATGGTCATTTCTTTACAGAATCCTCATAATACATGTATTTTGTAGACTACAGCAAACATACTGTAATATCTTGGTTCTTGTTTTCCCAGTCTCTTTGCCAGTGTCTTTTGAACAAGTTATTGCAGGCTTCATGTCTACAGAATGGTTGACTATAGTGGGAGACAAGGCCTCTCTTGACCACATAAAGTGTTTCTTTATTTCAATTTACCTAAAGTTTAAGTAACCTTCTTGAGTAAGCTCAGAAGATCTATATGTACGCCATACAAATACCACGATCATCACTGATATATCCACTATTTCATGTAGTTTACGTGGATATATCTGACAGTGATGCTAGCCTTCCAAGGTCTGATTTCCCATTTTATTCATACACAATGGCGTCAAGTGTAAATGAGCTGTCATTTAATGCAAATTAAGCTTGATGTGGTTGATGTGGGGTTTCTGTGGTAGGAGAGAGGAGGAGGAAGGAGGAGAAAGAGAAAGGAGAGTCTGCTACAAAACCCTGTTTTTGGAATTCACCCCCATGATGTCACATCCCATTGCAAGTTACACTTTTCACAAAGTATTTTAAAATCAAAGTTTTTGCTGAGATTCTGTTGTAAAATATACCCTAGCATTGAAGCCCTTGTATTTCTACTGCATGTTTGATAATAAAAACCTGAGAAAAAGAGAGAAAACAGCAGAAAAATGACTGCAATTTGTGTGAAAAGTTTTCAATTTTAGCTCTCGCACGCTGCTTACACCATAATATACGCCATTTTCGAACAAAGTGTGTGTGCGCCTTCTAGATTCAACCAATCACATTGGAGAATTATTCCTGTTCGTGGAGGAAAGGGAATTTCAAAAAAACACTGGGTCTTGTTGCAGGCTCTCCTTTCTAATCCCCCTCCTCTCTCCCACCACAGGAACTCCAAATCAGCCAGAGCCTGCAATCAGGCTACTTGTAATGGAGATCTCTATCGTTTTTTAGCCCTGGATTTGTTGCTGTATTGTTGTGTTTTCAGATACCTCGATAAGCTATCATTGTAGTCCTTTAACTGCAATTTCCTTACAAAAATCTAAAGTCCACTATCGATCCTCCATGTTGTAATACTGTATAGCTACTTAATAATAATATTTGTAACAGTTGTTTGGTTTTCAATAAATACAAGTGCCGTGATTGGAGGAAAAGATGTGGAATCCTGTCATCTTCAAGTTCAACTTTATTTATAAACATACAAAGAGAATTACAATAATTTACCAATTTAGCTACAGTTAGTAAGACTATTCTAAGCAGTTACAATATTACATCTGGTCAATTTTATTGTAAATATTTACATGTATGTGGAATAGTCTAGGAATATATCCTGGGAATGCCAAAATAATGTTGTTGTTCTTTCTAAATGTTTTCACAGTTCCTAAAGAATTCCCTGCTATAACTATGAGCATCAAGAAAATTGCATATGGTAAGTACATGTTTGACTTCAATCCAGTCATACTGTAAATAGTGCAGGTCTGCATCACCAGGAAATTAGACACAGTTTCTTAATAAACTTATAACCCATATCACAGCCTCCACCACACTAGCATATCTCTCAGTCTTAATCTATCTCCATTTGGAACTTGGGCTTCCTGTGGGATAAGGGAGGAAGAGAGGGGAATGGGGTGAAGAAGGGGAGGAGGCAATGGCCTATTTTGTGGTTGACACCACTATCGTGTGCACAAAATGGAGTGGGCATGCTACGACTGGTAGGGCCTGTTCACACTTGGTGATTTATTTTTTGTTTTGCCAAAAGATCTGGCAAACCAAAATATTGCTGGAGGCCTCCAATTTTTTCCCCACAGATACAACATATTGGCCGAGTGTGATTGAGACCTGGGATCGAATGACAAATGGAGGGGGAGAGGCAGAAAGGAGAGACCTTTCCTTTCTGCTTCTTCTCCCCCACCCCCTCCCCCCTCCATTTGTCATTCGATCCCAAGTCGCAATCACTCTCGGCCAATATGGTTGCCGCTTCAATGATCCGTTTGCTGCACGAAAAAAACACCATCTACCACCTGAAAGCAGGCTAGTGCTGAGGAGGCTGTTGTTATCAACTGTTATTTAATATTAAAAAAACAGTGTCATATTAACTTTGAATGCGGAAAATGAGTTCCGTTAGCCTAGTGCATAGGAGGAGTTTCCATAAAGCGAGAGAAACCTAGATTGAGAAAGATAAATCTGACAGGAGTTTGTTTGAAGCTAGAGATGTAGTAGACTTACATGTATTTGCAAAAATGGCTGTCCTAATTTGCATCTGGCCAGAAACGTTTATCTGGTAAAATGAAAATTTAACAATTATTAACTTCAGTGTCGGTGAATAGTGGTGGATATTTACTGAGCCGCTTTTTAGTGTATACCACACATTAGTGAATAGCCAGCACCAAATAGTTACTTTATTTTCTGTCATATCGACAAAAACTTGCACGAGGTGATCACTGCTTCGCTCAGGTGAATATGAAATCATATTCACTGTTTAAAGAGTAAAAGTCAAGTAAAGTAAAGCAACTTTATTTAACGTCAGTAACTTGTGACAGTCTGGTAAGATTGATAAACTTGAGGCTGACGTGGGACCTACGATTTTACATCCTTAACCGAGACTGTCTAACCATTTGCAGTTTGAGAATGAGATTGTTTTACAAAGGCAGCAACTTAATTCTACTCAGTTATTTTAAGACCATGAGTGTTGGTCCACTACTGTCTGCCAGGGTTTGAACCCGCGACCTCCCGCACGATATACTGTTGCTTAACCACTAAGCTAACAACTGGTAAGAGTATGCCACGATTACCAGTAGTGATACTGTGGAGTTTGGTTGTGATAGTGTATACATGTATGGCTACAGTTAAATGTGCAATGGATGACTACTTCATGTAAAAACTAACTAGTGTAGGTCTGTATCGGTGGGGGAAATAAACACTGGTTTAATCTAAGCAGCTCTGATGAAGGGCTGACAATGGCAATGTCAGCTGCAACTTACATTGTACTTTCAACAAATCATTGTGATGAGCATACAATACCTTAACTGACTTTTAGTTGATTATACCAATATGAAGCTTAATGTGGGCTGACCTGAGCCTTGTTTTCATGATATTTCTAGTTTTTAAAAGCTGATATCTTACCGTAGTTATTTTGCAGTATTTGGTACTTTGGCATTCTCAAATAAATGGTGTTAGTATATATTACCACACCAGTGAATATCACTTTTCACGCGCGCTGATTGGCTAATTAACAGAGAAATGACCAATGGCACTGCCTACAATGTACATGTATATATGTCCTAGTGGTTGGTGGTTTAGGAACGTTCACTTTAGCCATGTCCCATTTTAAGGATTTTTTTTTTTACAGGTAGCATTGAGATGAATAACTTTTTGGCACTGGAAACCATTTACAAGTTTGTTGTAAGTATGCTGATGTCATGTTTATAAAAGTTAATGTTCGTGTAATATCTGTATTTTGCATCTTCGCCTTTTCAAAGATTTTAGAAGTCAAATGCTAGCTCCTATAATGTCCGATACACCATAACCTCTCAGACCTAATGACTATCTAATGACGTTATCAAGATCCAGAAATGAGAGCATTAAAAAATTAGTATGTGGCAATTAGTATGTGGCATTAAAAAATTAGAATGTGCAAAATGAGACTTAATGCGTTTGGAATTTCCCACTCAGGATCTACAAGCCCGTTTGTTTGTGTGTAAATATCTCACTTTTGAACTTTTAACATCATAAATTAGGCAGAAATTCAAACTTCAATTCCAGGCCTGTTGCCAGGGTGATTTGATGGGTTCGAACGAACTTCCCCCTCTCCTGAGTCTTTTCCCAATGAATGACTTGAGGTCACCGGTTACCAGGTGTGTTTCCAGTGTAAAATATGTAGCGCGTTGAGGAAACATCGTAGATATCTCAACCATATCTAATTTTAAAGCTTACAAAATTAGCTACAAGAATATATTTAAAGTTTTGAGTTATTCTCCTTCATCTTCAGAGCCTGAAAGTGAAAATACGAACCCTTGTCGGTATCACAGCGATCAAGGTTTCCAAACCCCCCCCTATCCCCCCCTCACCTTTCAGAGTTCTGGCAATGGCCTAAATTCCCAAACTTCCAAAGCTAGCAGAATTGATGTAGTCCTTTTGAATTCTAGAATTATGGTGATCATCCAAGATGATAGCCTGGGAAACCAGCCGACTCTTATCGCTCCCCACTCGCGAAAGAGACGTCTGGGAAGTGAGGCAGAAAATGCCATACTGATGACGTAGCAGATAGCCGTTTCACGATGCATAAATTAGTTGCAATTCTCAGAAGCCGAATGCGAACAACAGAGTTCTTTTCAAGGAATATAACTACCGTGGCTGCTCGTTTGCTTGGCAGTTGATCACCGTTACGAACAACTCATGAAATTCATGCCTATTTAGCGTGTGCCGGTGCTGTTGTTGGCTCCTTTGCAGACTGAGTTCTTTCAGCGGCTAGTAAAGCGAAATGTACTGTCAAAACATTTACAAGAAAGGTACTGACTACTGTCATAGTTGTTTATAATTTCATATCAGTACCTACATACACTGAGCTATCACAAAACACTGGATGAGTTGTTGTTGCGGCGGATAAATCGTTCATACAGTAAATCTGGGCTATGAATAAACATAATTACATGTAAGTGTGCTATGAATCACGAACCAAGTGTGATATGAATCAATCACCCAAGCAAACGGCAGCCTCGGTAGTATACCTGAAAATAACCGCTGCTAACCTCTTCGGCTACTGACCTGACAAAAGAGCTGGCTTGAAAAGTGGCCTGCTGTGCTGTGTGTAGGTTTTGAAATTATAAACAACTATTATGTTTTGACAGTCGTAGGACAAAATATTCTCTTGACCGGGCCGAGCCGCTGAAAGAACGAAGCAAGCGAGCTACCAACACACGCTAAACATATAGGCTTGAATTTCATGGTTGTTCATGACGGTGATCCACTGCCAAGCAAATGAGCAGCCTCGGTAGTTATAATTCCTTGAAAAGAACTCTGTTGTTCGCATTCGGCTTCTGAGAATTGCAACTAATTTATGCATCGTGAAACGGCTATCTGCTACGTCATCAGTATGGCATTTTCTGCCTCACTTCCCAGACGTCTCTTTCGCGAGCGGGGAGCGATAAGAGTCGGCTGGTTTCCCAGGCTACCAAGATGACTACTATAATTAAATCCAAAATACTGTTGATTTGTACCCCTGTTGATCATAAGATTATATCATACTTGAAACTATTCACATCTCAAGGGGATTACAACTCCCCGTTGAAAATGAGGAAACAATAATTATGACAAACTGTGCTTTGCATTACTAGTTGTCATCATTGTCTGTTCTTATTGAACATGATCAAGAGCCATTCAATCAGAAAGAGAGAAATCTGGGATTTGTTAAAGATAGTTTATATTTATTATATAATTCTGCCAAGAATGCAGAAAATATGCACAAGACTGCATCGAATATGAGACTGTATTTCGGTAGGTAGTTACAGTGATGCATATATATGGCATTCCGTCACATGGTAAATCCCATTACTCAAGTGGGCATGAGCAGGCAAGGTTTTTGGTAATTATGAAAAGAAAATTTCGTTTCTTGGCAGAATTAATTTATATAGGCTCATAAAAATACACAGTCGTATTAGATGCTTAGTCAACTAATAATTTTCATGTATACAGGACCAAGCATATGATAGCAAAGAGATAGTGCCAATGGAGTTCCTGAAGATTAACAACAATGGCGGGCAGGGGTATGGATTTATTGTCTATCAGACCGCACTACCACACGATGCCAAGAAATTGACTATTGAAAAGTACAGGGATAGAGTGCAGGTAAGGGAATAAACATTACTATTGGTCATGATCACAGGTTATCAATTGTTATATTTAGTCGGGATTGTTAGTGATAAAGTAAGTTGTGATTGCGAGTTATAATTAACTAAAATGTGAGATTCTGTATGGTAACATCAATTAAAATACCTGACTCAGCTTTGAATGTCTTAAAATAATATGCAAAACAAAGCATGGCTGTGGCTAGCATGCAAGATGTGGGACGTCTGAGTAAAATGAGGGACTTCTTACTCAAATCTTTGAGTAAAATGAGGGACTTCTTACTCAAATCTTTGAGTAAAATGAGGGACTTCTTACTCAAATCTTTGAGTAAAATGAGGGACTTGTTACTCAAATCTTTGAGTAAAATGAGGGACTTCTTACTCAAATCTTTGAGTAAAATGGGGGACTTCTTACTCAAATCTTTGAGTAGATTGAGGAACTTCTTACTCAAATCTTTGAGTAAAATGAGGGACTTCTTACTCAAATCTTTGAGTAGAATAGGAGAGACTTAATTATTATTCAAAATTTTGAGTAATACGAGAGACTTCAAACTCAAACAGTAAAACGTTTCCCTGTGTTTCAATAGGTGTTAATAAACTCAAAGCTTATTACAACTCTTGACACATTTAACACAAGCAAGAAAGCTTTCGACGTGGACAAGATGGAGAAGAGTGAAGTCTATCTAAATTTTGAAAAGGTAAAACCAGCTTCTGTACATACATGTATATGAACCAATCTGCTTCTGCATGTTCTTCCTTCGGTCTCCCACATGAGTCAATCTCGCACTACGCACTTGCTCCTGCGTTCTAGTCTCCATCATAGAACTCGGGCTGCCTGTGAGTGTTAGACTTGTCCATGTCTGACCACGGAGAATTATAACGGTTTGTAGAATTGGGCGTAAACTCGCAATATATTCAATGAAATAATTTTTATTTACTGTTTGTAAATTTTCAGTGTTTTATGTTTGGCCTCAGAAGCTGTTATATAGTGTTTTCCAGTAACGTTCTGCTTTTGGGATTCTTACAAACAACAATTGAATCTATTTTATTGAATAATCCTTAAAATCTCTACCAACTTTAAGGTTCTCAGTGATCAGAGACACGCACAGAACTCGGGGTGCCGGGTGCATGTGAAATTCTAGCTAGTGCAAGATATTTATATTGTTACTAATAATCTGAATAACGTGCATGACTACATATGGAGTCTATGATGTTGGTGTAAGCAATCGTAGCTTAGTGTATATGATTCGTAAATGCACCCCTGAAAAGGCATGCAATTCCTAAAGCAATTGAAACTAGGAACCCATTGATATGTGGATGACATGCATGGAAAATGCTATTTCTAGAAATTGTTGACATTCATGCCCCACAACACATTATGCGTAACTATCATGGGGTGTAATTGCCCCTTGGCTCTCGGCTGACCTAAGACATTAGTAGAAACTAACTAGTGTTCTATAACGAATCCTGCAATCTGATTGACTTAGCTACTCACTATCTGTTCTGTCAAAAGCAAAACAATGGCTACCAAGTCATCAAAATGTCAAAAAATCTTCTTGTTTCAGTTTAAGATTGAACTACTAGTGGGTTTCTACTAAAACAATTACACTACTCGCTTTCAGTTTATATCGCTGATAGTTGACTCGGAGCTACGCTCCTCGTCAACTATCAGCCGATAGAAACTTCGACCGTATAGTATAATTGTTAATTAATGCACCAGAGAGCTAAACTTAAAAAGGAGGCGATACAAACTAGGTGTACTCACGCTTGGTATGCCTATAATATCTCTGATAAGGACGATAAATCGTAGGCACCTGCCGTTGAGGTTCTCCGTCCACCTTCGAGTGGTAAAGCAGAATAAATCAAACAAGTCATAAACGAGGTTGAAGGGACTGTGTCATGGTGAGAGACCATTACATTAGATGTCCGGGCCGGACACGGTCATTATCAGCGATTCTCATATGAACTGACGAACCTCGTGCGAAAATCTTTCTCTCGGTCAACTTCAGCTGAGAGCCACGTAGGACAGGTTCACGCAAGTTGCCGAAAAACGTTTTTTTCTTGTATAAGCAGGGAATAAGGCCAATAATGGATTAACATAACTTTTCCCTTTTGCAGCCTGCTGATGAAGATCAAAAGGTCGTCTTGGATATTTTGGTAGAAAACATGGGACGGATCAATGTTGGGATAGATATGAACAGCCAGAGAAAAGGTGGGTAGTCGGTCGGGATGTGTAGGTAAATTATAGAATTAATGAGCGCGACTCGGTACATTTTCATGCGCATTCCGTCCCGCTTATACGCACTGGGGTTATACGTGGATATATTTAATCGTATAGAGAACTTTACGTCAACAATTTAGAGGTAGAGAGACAGAGAGAGACAGAGAGAGACAGTGAAAGATAGAGACAGAGAGAGAGAGACACAGACAGACAGACAGACAGAGCATCCAGGATGGAATAAGTAACAGGGCGGTTAATCAACTGTTCGGAAAAATATGGCAGCTGTACATTTCACTACAATCCCTTGCTAACCTAAACACCACTTTTATATGGCTTATGTTTAAGGTTTAAAATCTACCATCGAATATGAAGGTTTTTGTGTGCGATGTATTATGGGTACAAGCCACCATCTTTGCGCAATAACAGCACGTGAAAATGCACGCACTCACACATATTTTGTCTGCAATAACACTGAAACTCTCGAAGTGAAAAGCAGTAAAAAGGTAAATAAGAGAAACAATGAACCATCATCACACTTGACGCCCAGGTTGCTAATACAGTCTCTTGGCCTGAGTAGCAATGCAAAAGGCTAACAGTTCCTCTACAACTAATGGTTCTGTTTACACGAATGGAGGTTGACCTTAGTGCTAGGACCAGCAGCATTGTTATCCAAATGCAAAACAGTTAAAATATTTCAACTTCAACAGAATACTAGACTGTAGCTGTAGTGTTACGTAGCCTTACCGTAACTTTGTAATTTGATAGAGGGAATCTGCTAACTGTGTTGCTATCCAATTCAGATCATGTAACGTAAACAGACGTTACTCTGGAAATTAACTCTTTGAAAATTAATTTTATTCAGTTAGGCATGACTGCATTATGATTACAATGAAAAAAGGAATAATTCCCCAGAGTAGTATTTGTTTACGTCACATGATCGGAATTGGGTAGCAACACAGTTAGTCGATTCCTTCTATTGGATCAGAAGAACCAAACCAATAGACCTTATTCCAAAATGGTGAGTATAGTATAAAGAGTATAGAAAGCAGTAAATTACAGATGAATGCTGCCATGTTAAAGAGTATGTCAAGATTAGCGATACTCTGAATTTTAGGGGTGATAGCATGAAATAGTAAGTTAAGGTAATGAGATTTCAACATAATATAGAGTTTTATATGGGTTTGAGCCAGTTATGCCTAACTAACCTCGTCAATAACTTTGCAGCAAAGAAAGACCAAACTCTCAAACTGCTCAGTATGACTTACTATGGTATTATTTACTATGGTATACTTTAACATAGGCGGCATTCACTTCACCTAATATATTACGTTTTTTGGCATTATGCAAATCAGGACAGCCATATTGCCTTAACTTGCCCACTCATACGAAATCATAACCCTTTCTGTTTTCTATCTTTAGGCATTCTTGGACAAGTTCTTATTGATGGCAAGAGACCCAGAAAATGGAGACTATTTCCTTTGGATTTCAATAGGGTCTTCACCAATGAGTATGTGTAACCAATCATATCGTCCCTTGTGCGACGTCACAAATGTTTATTCATTTGATAACACAGGAACGAGGCTCTTAACTAAAATTGTTAAAGACTGCCGCATTTCACGGTTGATACTATCGCAACGGTTACCCTATGGATAAACGCGAAAGCGAGGCGATTTCGGTCAATGCCTGGGCTTCTTTACAAAAGAGAACAAAACAAACTTGCGTGTTGCCCAAAATTGCCTCGCTTCCGTGTTTATCCACACGGTGACTGTTGTGATAATATCAACTGTGAAATGGGCCATTGCTTTTATGTAAAGTTACATCAAGATGAAGTAACACGGACAACATCTTCAGGCAACTTGTAATGTAACAATGTTGCAGTCTGATGTTGCATTTATTACCACCTACGTTGCAACTTGTTCTTCATCACAATTTCATGTTGCGAGTTGCTGCAACACATTGCAAAAAGTAGATTTGACTTTACTTTTGGCACCAGGTTGAGGCAACATCAGACTGCAACATGCAATGCTACATTGATGCAGAACAAGTTGTAGCGTAGATGGTAATACGTGCAACTGCAACATGCAATGCTACATTGTTGCAGAACAAGTTGCAGCGTAGATGGTAATACGTGCAACTGCAACATGCAATGCTACATTGTTGCAGAACAAGTTGCAGCGTAGATGGTAATACGTGCAACATGCAATGCTACATTGTTGCAGACAAGTTACAGCATAGGTGGTAATACGTGCAACTGCAACATGCAATGCTACATTGTTGCAGAACAAGTTCCAGCGTAGGTGGTAATACGTGCAATTGCAACATGCAATGCTACGTTGTTGCAGAACAGCTTACAGCGTAGATGGTAATACGTGCAACTGCAACATGCAATGCTACATTGTTGCAGAACAAGTTGCAGCGTAGATGGTAATACGTGCAACTGCAACATGCAATGCTACATTGTTGCAGAACAAGTTGCAGCGTAGATGGTAATACGTGCAACTGCAACATGGAATGCTACATTGTTGCAGAACAAGTTGCAGCGTAGATGGTAATACGTGCAACTGCAACATGCAATGCTACATTGTTGCAGAACAAGTTGCAGTATAGGTGGAAATACGTGCAACTGCAACATGCAATGCTACATTGTTGCAGAACAAGTTGCAGCGTAGATGGTAATACGTGCAACTGCAACATGCAGTGCTACATTGTTGCAGAACAAGTTGCAGCGTAGATGGTAATACGTGCAACTGCAATATGCAATGCTACATTGTTGCAGAACAAGTTGCAGCGTTGATGGTAATACGTGCAACATGCAATGCTACATTGTTGCAGAACAGGTTGCAGCATAGGTGGTAATACGTGCAACTGCAATATGCAATGCTACATTGGTGCAGAACAGGTTGCAGCATAGGTGGTAATACGTGCAACTGCAACATGCAATGCTACATTGTTGCAGAACAAGTTGCAGCATAGGTGGAAATACGTGCAACTGCAACATGCAATGCTACATTGTTGCAGAACAAGTTGCAGCGTAGGTGGTAATACGTGCAACTGCAACTTGTAATGCTACATTGTTGCAGAACAAGTTGCAGCGTAGGTGGTAATACGTGCAACTGCAACATGCAATGCTACGTTGTTGCAGAACAGGTTGCAGCATAGATTGTACTGACGTGCAGCATCAGACTGCAACATGCAATTCTGTTGCAGAACAAGTTGCAACATCGGACTGCAACATGCAATTCTATATTGTTGCAGTGTAGGTAGTAATAGGTGCAACATCAGACTGCAATATGCAATGGTACATTGTTGCGTGACAATTTTGAAGAAATGATGGCTCTTATTACTTCACCTTAATGGCAATAAACCTAAAGGATTTGTGAGTACACCAGAGCCTTTACACTGTTCACATGTCCTACAAAATATTCGGTGTATTTCAGAATAGTGAAAGTAATGAAAGTGCCTACGAATCGGAAATTAAGTTGATCTCATTTGAAAACCCTTTCGAAATGAGGAAGGGCGGCGTTTTCCGTTTGTCAATATCTCTTCTAGCCCAGTCTCCTTTTCGCCTTGAAGATAAAATTACAATTCTTGTTTCTGTTGCTTTAAACCACTCACTCACAATGGCTAAATTGTTCCACGTTTTGTGATGCAGCCACAACAGTAAATTGTGTTTAATGAAGGTGAAATTAGGAAATTGTATTTCCATGGCAACGTCATAATTAGAACAGTGATGTGTATTTTCCTTAATACCACACATGTGCAAAGATTCAATTGTTTTTACCCACTATTTGCAGAGATATTCTTCATTTCGTGATTTGTCTCAATCCATGAAATGACGTCACAGTTATTACTAACGACATACGTTACAAAACGCATTACCTTCTGTCCATCGCATGTCGAATGAGAACTTAATCGGTGCTAAAACTAAACAGTACCTCATACATACTAATGTCAAACCTGGACGTTTCTACATTTTACGCAAAACACATAAAACTGGTAATCCTGGACGCCCCATAATTTCTAGCCTGCGAAACAGGCCCTCAGTGTTATTTCAACGCAAAGGAAGTGATAAAATAATTTGGCCGCGTGAAAATGGAAAAAGAAGACTGGCACGAGAGAGGAGAAGGAGGTTTCTACTTCTACTTCTACTTTATTGACTGATAAAACGGTATATCCGTATCACATCAGTATAAATAAAAAAAATCCAAATTACAATAATAAAAAATAAATAAATTAAGTAACAATACTACAATTTATATTAAAAAATAATAATAATATAATAAAAAAAAAATTAGGTTAAAATCATTCCCCTAATTCAATAAAATGTTGGTTTACAGCGGTCTTAAATTTGTTAATGTCATTAATATTAGTTACAGTGCCGGGAAGCTTATTCCACTCTCGAGTTGACCATGGGAAAAAGCTGTTGTTATGTTGGTTACAATTCGAATGAGGTCTTAAAAATAATAATGAGTTACCATTTCTTGAGGTACGAGGCACTGGGGTCAAATACGAGTCCTTCTCGATATCAATGCTTCCATGCACAATACGGTGGAACATTGTCAATCGAGAGAGCCTCCTCCTACTCTCAAGAGATGGCCACTCTAACTCCTTTAACATATTTGTCACAACACCTGGTTCTCTAGAGTAATTATTAAAACAAGACCTGGCAGCGGAACGTTGTATCATATCTAATTTGTACTTATCTTTTTGTAAGTATGGATACCACGCAGAATTTGCGTATTCTAGTTTAGGTCTAACTAGGCTACAATAAAGTTTGGATTTGCAAACTGCAGATGTATGTCTAAAGTTTCTCTTGATGACTCCGAGGGTTTGTTTAGCACTTGTAGTTACGTGTGAAATGTGATTGGCCCATTTTAGATCCTCGGAAAGTATAACGCCTAGGTATGAGTGATGGTGGACCCTATCTAATGTATTATGGTTCAAGGTGTATGATGTACTGGTAACATTCTTTGTGGAAAAGCAAATCGTATAACATTTTTCCACATTGAATTGCATCTGCCAATCTTTTTCCCATTTAGACAAGGCATTGGCAAGGCATTTAGACCCATTTAGACAGGTTCTCTCGCGGCTCGCTCCGCTCACATCACAACGAACTCGCTTCGCTTGCAAGACCTACTTTCTGGGGTCTCTTCTTAAAGCGCCTGTTCTGCAGGCTACATAATTTCATCTAACACTGAACGCATTTCTGAATTCGTCGATCTTTATCTCGAGCCTCGTCTCTTCCCTCTCCCGTACGTTAAAAACACCACTGATTTTCTTAATAAACTCTTAATAAAGTGGTTGAGCCCAAGCCAGAACTCGTTAATTTGGGTACAGTAATATGTAAAACACGAAGAGCTGTTTTAGAAGCGATTTCTAAATACAGTGAGAGGGGGTTGAAACCCGAGGCAAAGCCGTGAAACTCTCTTCTAAAACAAGCTCTGAGTGTTTTATATCGCTTCTGAAACTCCACTTAAATGATAGAATTAGCAATCTAAAAGTCTTGAAATGAGAACTGTATTTGGAAACGATTTCTAAATACGTATGCACTTTAAGACCCATGTTTTACATATGCACTTTGACCTTCAAATAAATGATAACTGGCTAGGGCTCATATGCACTTTGACCTTCAAATAAATGATAACTGGCTAGGGCTCATATGCACTTTGATCTTCAAATAAATGATAACTGGCTAGAGCTCATATGCACTTTGACCTTCAAATCAATGATAACTGGCTAGGGCTCATATGCACTTTGACCTTCAAATAAATGATAACTGGCTAGGGGTCATATGCACTTTGACCTTCAAATAAATGATAACTGGCTAGAGCTCATATGCACTTTGACCTTCAAATAAATGATAACTGGCTAGGGGTCATATGCACTTTGACCTTCAAATAAATGATAACTGGCTAGAGCTCATATGCACTTTGACCTTTAAATCAATGATAACTGGCTAGGGCTCATATGCACTTTGACCTTTAAATCAATGATAACTGGCTAGGGCTCATATGCACTTTGACCTTCAAATAAATGAGAACTGGCTAGAGCTCATATGCACTTTGACCTTTTGCTTATTTGCGAGTTACAGTTCATCGCATTCGCATATTGCAAAGACCTGAATATCTCTGGAACTACATGAGATATTGACAAACGGATAACGCCACCCTTCCTCCGTCATTTCGAAAGGGGTTTCAAATAAGATCAACTTAATTTTCGATTCGTATGCACTTTAAGACCCATGTTTTGAAAAAAACTTGCAAAAGCACGGTAAAATAATGCGTTTCTGAATTTTTTATTTATTTTTTGCCATGATCGAACCCCACTTTCTCTCCCTTCCTATTATAAAGAAAAACAAAGTTGCCATCATCTAACCCCTCTTCAGAGAATCCAGGATCCAGCCCAGTGCACATACATAATACCTCATAAACATGGGGTTTTCTAGTGTATTTTCTACTGATTAGTTCACTCTTAATTTCACAGAAACATTGAAAATGTCCTTCAAATATCTTGTCTCGTTTTTGGAAAATCAGTACGACGTTTCTATTTGTCTTTTCAGAGCTTTTTCCAAAGCGGGGTGGGCTAGTGTCCCCGAAGGTTACAGTCAACATACCCCGAGCTTCTACAAAGGAACGTTAATGATCCGAGGCCAGCCACAAGATACGTTTGTCCTTATGAAGGGATGGGGTAAGGGCGTGTGCTTCGTTAATGATCGTAACTTGGGACGATACTGGAAAATTGGTCCTCAACAAACACTCTACCTGCCCGCGTCATGGTTACGTGCAGGAGAAAATACGGTGAGTAATTCTTACACCCTTGGAATAACGTATGCTGTCGTAACTTTTAACAAAAACATTTATTTGTTATAACAAGAAAGCAAAAGAAATTACAATCAAAATATAATTAATATACTACTAATTAGTTAATCGAGCTAGGTGACATATAGTAATAATGTAACAATAGGAATGACAGCGTGCATTAAGTGAGTCGATATCATAGAGAGAGAAAAGACTAAATACTGCAGGGGAAAATACAATATTTGCATTATGATCAATAGTCTAGTTTCGTTTTCGAAAATAACTGCTGAATGCGATGACTATAAACGCATTTATACAGGGTTAGCCTCGTTCTTAAGTTAAACATTCATAGAAGGTGGACTACAATTCTGTATTGTTTAGTTTCGCGTTTTGCACCTTCTCGCTGGTTTTTATGAATGGTTAACTCAAGAAGGAGGCTAACCCTGTATAAATGCGTCTATAGTCATCGCACGAAACAATTTAGTACAGAATATTGATTGGTCATGACACCTTGATACCGAATACTGATTTTGCATAGTTAGTTTTAAATTAGCTTTTAAAAACTCTAAAAGGTTACTAGTTTTAAACTCTAAAAGGTTAATAAACACTTAATGACTGGTCCCGAGGGAATCAGTGAGTTTTGTTTACCTGAGATCCTCGATGTTCCCCGAGACGGAGTCGAGAGGAACATCGAGGATCGAGGGGAAACAAAACTCACTGATTCCCGAAGGGACAGTCATTAAGTGATTTGTTATATAGACATAAGTTTTACTAGAGGCAAAGTTGTGCATAAATACAGGACCTACTTGATACGAGCGAGGTTTGTCGTCTTCTCTTCAGGAAGCCGCTTTTCAACACAAAACGCTGCTAGCATCGCTACAGCATTTTAAGTATCGTTTTGTGTCTTTCTTTCATTCTTTTATAGCTCTCGCGCTTGATAAAGATGTAAATTGTTTCTTTGGAGCTGGTTCCATTTTGAACTCTAGATCTTTCTTCCGACGAAAAATGGTCAGCTAGCTATAGACATTTTGGTAAACAAATATGTCCCGCTTTTAGCTAGCCAGTGGCGCGCGCGACACACCATCTTCTGTCACGATGTGATCACGTGGCGGGAAACAATTGATGAACTGTTGCCCACGCGGGAAACATTGGATTTTGATGACTTCCACGTGTCCCTGAATCAGCCAACGAGAGCGTGCGTTGTGTCTGGAAAACTTATGGCTATGTAACAAGTTAACTTATTTACCATTATGAAGACCACAAAGACGACAATAACCAGTCGTTTTTATAGTAACGGATATCTTCACTAGTGGAAGTTTGGAGCTTGGGCAATTGAAAATATTGTATTGATTTGATGCAAGGTTTTGTTTTTCGATAAAAAATTTTTTTGGGATTCGTAGATAGCATTGTTGTCGATATGTAAAACAGTCTCTAGGGATTACAATAAAATGAAAATAGCCCTTGTGCTAGGCCCAGCACCATTGTTGTCAATATGTAAAACAGTCTCGAGGGATTACCATGATACAATGAAGATAGCCCTTGTGATAGGACCAGCAGCATTGTTGTCGATATGCAAAACAGTCTCGAGGGATTACCATGATACAATGAAGATAGCCCTTGTGATAGGACCAGCAGCGTTGTTGTCGATATGCCAAACAGTCTCGAGGGATTACCATGATACAATGAAGATAGCCCTTGTGCTAGGACCAGCAGCATTGTTGTCGATATGGAAAGAGTCTCGAGGGATTACCATGATACAATAAAGATAGCCCTTGTGCTAGGACCAGCAGCATTGTTGTCGATATGCCAAACAGTTTCGAGGGATTACAGTACAATGAAGATAGCCCTTGTGCTAGGACCAGCAGCATTGTTGTCAATATGTAAAACAGTCTCGAGGGATTACCATGATACAATGAAGATAGCCCTTGTGCTAGGACCAGCAGCGTTGTTGTCGATATGCAAAACAGTCTCGAGGGATTACCATGATACAATGAAGATAGACCTTGTGCCAGGACCAGCAGCGTTGTTGTCGATATGCAAAACAGTCTCGAGGGATTACCATGATACAATGAAGATAGGCCTTCTGCTAGGACCAGCAGCATTGTTGTCGATATGCATGATACAATGAAGATAGACCTTGTGCCAGGACCAGCAGCGTTGTTGTCGATATGCAAAACAGTCTCGAGGGATTACCATGATACAATGAAGATAGGCCTTCTGCTAGGACCAGCAGCATTGTTGTCGATATGCATAACAGTCTCGAGGGATTACCATGATACAATGAAGATAGACCTTGTGCTAGGACCAGCAGCGTTGTTGTCGATATGGAAAGAGTCTCGAGGGATTACCATGATACAATGAAGATAGCCCTTCTGCTAGGACCAGCAGCATTGTTGTCGATATGCATAACAGTCTCGAGGGATTACCATGATACAATGAAGATAGACCTTGTGCTAGGACCAGCAGCGTTGTTGTCGATATGCAAAACAGTCTCGAGGGATTACCATGATACAATGAAGATAGCCCTTGTGCTAGGACCAGCAGTATTTTTGTCGATATGGAAAACAGTCTCGAGGGATTACCATGATACAATGAAGATAGCCCTTGTGCTAGGATCAGCAGCATTGTTGTCGATATGTAAAACAGTCTCGAGGGATTACCATGATACAATGAAGATAGACCTTGTGCTAGGACCAGCAGCGTTGTTGTCGATATGGAAAACAGTCTCGAGGGATTACCATGATACAATAAAGATAGCCCTTGTGATAGGACCAGCAGCGTTGTTGTCGATATGTAAACAGTCTCGAGGGATTACCATGATACAATGAAGATAGACCTTGTGCTAGGACCAGCAGCGTTGTTGTCGATATGGAAAACAGTCTCGAGGGATTACCATGATACAATAAAGATAGCCCTTGTGATAGGACCAGCAGCGTTGTTGTCGATATGCAAACAGTCTCGAGGGATTACCATGATACAATGAAGATAGCCCCTTGTGCAAGGACCAGCAGCGTTGTTGTCAATATGTAAAACGTCTCGAGGGATTACCATGATACAATGAAGATAGCCCTTGTGCTAGGACCAGCAGCGTTGTTGTCGATATGGAAAGAGTCTCGAGGGATTACCATGATACAATGAAGATAGCCCTTCTGCTAGGACCAGCAGCATTGTTGTCGATATGCATAACAGTCTCGAGGGATTACCATGATACAATGAAGATAGACCTTGTGCTAGGACCAGCAGCGTTGTTGTCGATATGCAAAACAGTCTCGAGGGATTACCATGATACAATGAAGATAGCCCTTGTGCTAGGATCAGCAGCATCGTTGTCGATATGTAAAACAGTCTCGAGGGATTACCATGATACAATGAAGATAGACCTTGTGCTAGGACCAGCAGCGTTGTTGTCGATATGGAAAACAGTCTCGAGGGATTACCATGATACAATAAAGATAGCCCTTGTGATAGGACCAGCAGCGTTGTTGTCGATATGCAAACAGTCTCGAGGGATTACCATGATACAATGAAGATAGCCCTTGTGCTAGGACCAGCAGCGTTGTTGTCGATATGGAAAGAGTCTCGAGGGATTACCATGATACAATGAAGATAGCCCTTCTGCTAGGACCAGCAGCATTGTTGTCGATATGCATAACAGTCTCGAGGGATTACCATGATACAATGAAGATAGACCTTGTGCTAGGACCAGCAGCGTTGTTGTCGATATGCAAAACAGTCTCGAGGGATTACCATGATACAATGAAGATAGCCCTTGTGCTAGGACCAGCAGTATTGTTGTCGATATGGAAAACAGTCTCGAGGGATTACCATGATACAATGAAGATAGCCCTTGTGCTAGGATCAGCAGCATCGTTGTCGATATGTAAAACAGTCTCGAGGGATTACCATGATACAATGAAGATAGACCTTGTGCTAGGACCAGCAGCGTTGTTGTCGATATGGAAAACAGTCTCGAGGGATTACCATGATACAATAAAGATAGCCCTTGTGATAGGACCAGCAGCGTTGTTGTCGATATGCAAACAGTCTCGAGGGATTACCATGATACAATGAAGATAGCCCCTTGTGCAAGGACCAGCAGCGTTGTTGTCAATATGTAAAACGTCTCGAGGGATTACCATGATACAATGAAGATAGCCCTTGTGCTAGGACCAGCAGCGTTGTTGTCGATATGGAAAGAGTCTCGAGGGATTACCATGATACAATGAAGATAGCCCTTCTGCTAGGACCAGCAGCATTGTTGTCGATATGCATAACAGTCTCGAGGGATTACCATGATACAATGAAGATAGACCTTGTGCTAGGACCAGCAGCGTTGTTGTCGATATGCAAAACAGTCTCGAGGGATTACCATGATACAATGAAGATAGCCCTTGTGCTAGGATCAGCAGCATCGTTGTCGATATGTAAAACAGTCTCGAGGGATTACCATGATACAATGAAGATAGACCTTGTGCTAGGACCAGCAGCGTTGTTGTCGATATGGAAAACAGTCTCGAGGGATTACCATGATACAATAAAGATAGCCCTTGTGATAGGACCAGCAGCGTTGTCGTCGATATGCAAACAGTCTCGAGGGATTACCATGATACAATGAAGATAGCCCCTTGTGCAAGGACCAGCAGCATTGTTGTCAATATGTAAAACGTCTCGAGGGATTACAATGTTGACACTAGGGCTATCTTGATTGTCCTTCATATAGTTGCTGATGTGGTCATGTATCTACGTAGTAAGAAAGAATAAAATACAGATATATAACAATTATTTAAAGATATCAAGAACATGATAGAATTCGCGTAGCATTGCTGCAGATTCATACATTGTAAGACAATTTTGCTTCAATAATCTCAAAGTCCGGAAATCCGAATGTAGTAGCCAGAAAAATATGGATTTTTGATCGGGGCTTCAGCTGTAGAGACAACAGTCGAGTTTCGTATTCGAAAATTACCGCTGAATGCAATGACTACAGACGCATGTATACAGGATTAGCCTCATTCAATCATAAATACCAGCGAGAAGGTGGGCTATTCACAACACAGTGTATTGTTATAGTTTCGCGTTTTGCACCTTCTCGCTGGAATTTAAGAATGTTTAACTTCAGAACGAGGCTAACCCTGCGTACATGCGTCTGTACTCTGCATTCAGCGGTAATTTTCGAATACGAAACTGAACTATTGCATAACTGTGCCAAGGGCTGGCTGTTGCTTAGATACTAGCTGGATTTGACATTTTGATCTTGTTTGTTTTATTTATAGATTGTACTATTTGAGTTGGAAGATCGAAGGAAGGATGGTAAACTAGAGTTCTCTTCGACTCCAGTTCTGGGTACGCCAGTACAAAGGTCCTGAGAGTGAAAAGCATTTTTACCATTTTGCCTTGGGATTAATCTCTTAGAATACCACAGTGGTTTAATATTTTTAAAAACATGCACAAATTGATAGTTTTAAATTTTAAAATACCAGTTTCATATTTAGGAAAAGAAATGTCGTTCTTGGTGGTTGTCAATCATTTTCTGAAATGACACCACACAAAGAATATACAAAGTACACTTAAATGGTATATCTGGTTGTTAGTGTATTTAGCGCACAGTAAAACACCTTGTATTTTACAGAACACCAGCAGGTTGGGTGAATAGGGAAACGAAAGCAAACCCATTAAATTGGTATCGTTCAGTTCCATGAGATTTAGATTCAGAGTGTAGAGTTAGTGTGTCAGACTTCAACAAGCAATGTTAAAACTCTTGAATAATGTAGTTTGTTCACGTGGATCAAATTTCTGGTCCTGAACATGTGCCTGAAAGAGAGACACGTCGTAAGAAAAAGTGGACGTTCAAAGGTACTTGAAATCATGGTTTGCACAGTTTTAAAGAGCCCTAGAATCAAAAAGCGTCCTTGAATTCTGGGAAAGGTTAAATGAAAAGTCCTTAAATTTGTTTGGAAGCACATTTTTCAGATATAAAATTATGAAAACATGATGGTTTCACGTTAGTTGATAAACCGGCAGAATGATATCTGGCGAGGCACCTGTTATGCAGGAGAACATGATTGTAGTTATGGTTGTCACCGAGGTTAATACTTGACTTGCTGAGGTTAGGGTCATCTCCTGTGTAACTCGGTGTGTAGTACACCAGTTCTGTTATGCAGGAGAACATGATTGTAGTTATGGTTGTCACCGAGGTTAATACTGGACTTGCTGAGGTTAGGGTCGTCTCCTGTGTAACTCAGCGTGGAGTGCACCAGTCCTGTTATGCAGGAGAACATGATTGTAGTTATGGTTGTCACCGAGGTTAATACTTGAATTGCTGAGGTTAGGGTCGTCTCCTGTGTAACGCGGTGTGTAGTACACCAGTTCTGTTATGCAGGAGAACATGATTGTAGTTATGGTTGTCACCGAGGTTAATACTGGACTTGCTGAGGTTAGGGTCGTCTCCTGTGTAACTCAGCGTGGAGTGCACCAGTCCTGTTATGCAGGAGAACATGATTGTAGTTATGGTTGTCACCGAGGTTAATACTTGACTTGCTGAGGTTAGGGTCGTCTCCTGTGTAACTCGGTGTGAAGTACACCAGTTCTGTTATGCAGGAGAACATGATTGTAGTTATGGTTGTCACCGAGGTTAATACTTGACTTGCTGAGGTTAGGGTCATCTCCTGTGTAACGCGGTGTGTAGTACACCAGTTCTGTTATGCAGGAGAACATGATTGTAGTTATGGTTGTCACCGAGGTTAATACTTGACTTGCTGAGGTTAGGGTCGTCTCCTGTGTAACTCGGTGTGAAGTACACCAGTTCTGTTATGCAGGAGAACATGATTGTAGTTATGGTTGTCACCGAGGTTAATACTTGACTTGCTGAGGTTAGGGTCGTCTCCTGTGTAACTCGGTGTGTAGTACACCAGTTCTGTTATGCAGGAGAACATGATTGTAGTTATGGTTGTCACCGAGGTTAATACTTGACTTGCTGAGGTTAGGGTCGTCTCCTGTGTAACTCGGTGTGTAGTACACCAGTTCTGTTATGCAGGAGAACATGATTGTAGTTATGGTTGTCACCGAGGTTAATACTTGACTTGCTGAGGTTAGGGTCGTCTCCTGTGTAACTCGGTGTGTAGTACACCAGTTCTGTTACGCAGGAGAACATGATTGTAGTTATGGTTGTCACCGAGGTTAATACTGGACTTGCTGAGGTTAGGGTCGTCTCCTGTGTAACTCAGCGTGGAGTGCACCAGTCCTGTTATGCAGGAGAACATGATTGTAGTTATGGTTGTCACCGAGGTTAATACTTGACTTGCTGAGGTTAGGGTCGTCTCCTGTGTAACGCGGTGTGTAGTACACCAGTTCTGTTATGCAGGAGAACATGATTGTAGTTATGGTTGTCACCGAGGTTAATACTTGACTTGCTGAGGTTAGGGTCGTCTCCTGTGTAACGCGGTGTGTAGTACACCAGTTCTGTTATGCAGGAGAACATGAGTGTAGTTATGGTTGTCACTGAGGTTAATACTTGACTTGCTGAGGTTAGGGTGGTCTCCTGTGTAACTCGGTGTGTAGTACACCAGTTCTGTTACGCAGGAGAACATGATTGTAGTTATGGTTGTCACTGAGGTTAATACTGGACTTGCTGAGGTTAGGGTCGTCTCCTGTGTAACCCAGTGTGGAGAGCACCAGTCCTGTTATGCAAGAGATCGTGATTTGTTATAAGAGAGAGGGAGGGAGAGGAGTACACTGTTAATGCCAGTGTATATAAAAAAAGCATGAGAAGTTTTGTTAACACAATTCGTTGTTGCGGTTGCTTTTGTTCACTCCAGCTAAAACTAGCAAATACGAAATGTGGATTACGCAAAAATGCATTTTGATACATAATTATTAAGGTTCCTTGTCCACCTAAGCTATTGCAAACAAAAAGGACATTCTATGTGGGATAAGGAAACACAACAATGCATGGAATGGATATTTAAATTTATATATAAGTATTTATAGTTGTGGTATTGTGTGGGTACACTGTAATTGTTTATGCAAAAGTGAAATAAAGACAAACTAATTTAAGATGAGTAGTAATAGCAGTTTGCTGCGCACTTTTTGTCATCAGGGAGGGGACCCATATGCGTTTTTGTCACCGATTTAGGCACGCCTGATCAAGCAGCGTAGAGGTTGGCGCATTCTTGTTTTCAGTGGGTACCCAAGCGTCTCGAGATTTCCCACCTATGGTGGGAGCAGCGTAGAGGTTGGCGCAACCCTAGCGTCTCGAGATTTCTCACCTATGGTGGGAGCAGCGTAGAGGTTGGCGCGTTCTTGTTTTCAGTGGATACCCTAGCGTCTCGAGATTTCTCACCTATGGTGGGAGCAGCACAGGTTAGCGCAATCGTGTTTTCAGTGGGTACCCTAGAGTCTCGAGATTTCTCACCTATGGTGGGAGCAGCGTAGAGGTTGGCGCATTCTTGTTTTCAGTGGGTACCCTAGCGTCTCGAGATTTCTCACCTATGGTGGGAGCAGCACAGGTTAGCGCAGTCGTGTTTTCAGTGGGTACCCTAGAGTCTCGAGATTTCTCACCTATGGTGGGAGCAGCGTAGAGGTTGGCGCATTCTTGTTTTCAGTGGGTACCCTAGCGTCTCGAGACTTCTCACCTATGGTGAGAGCAGCGCAGAGGTTGGCGCAGTCATGTTTTCAGTAGCGTCTCGAGATTTCTCACCCATGGCGGGAGCAGCGCAGATGTTAGCGCTTATGAACAGAGTTTGGCGCAAGATGACGCTGGACGCGTCTTGGGCGGGCGCGCTGCGCAGAATTTGGTACGAAATCTTCATGGGGTGTCGTAGCTCTTAAGAGTGTGTTTTACCACGGCTGATCCAAGCTGCTATAATCCAGAGACCTGTAGTTCTTGGTTGAAGTGTACCATGAAAACCCTGTACGAGAAAACCGTTATTTAAAGGATACGTGAACGATTCGATACGAAGAGTGTCATCAGCCTCGGAAGGTGTTGCGTGGCGGTCGTGTAGAGGTAACGTGTACCCATTAACGCTAAAGAAGAGCGCAAAGCGGGGCAAAGTAGAATGGCTAGTGTACGACACGTCAGCGGTGGGTCACCCGACCATTTTGACCCAACATTTAAATTTGGCGTTGGATGGCTAGTATTGTCTGATCAAGGCTAAGCTCGTTCCACCTTACCACATCGCTTGTCCTTGCTGGGATTGATAAGCGTAACTCTTGGGACTCCGTTTAAGCGAACTTTATAATGCGGACCCCCTTGGCAAGTTCACTTTTCATTCCCCATAAATGATGTTTAGGTAGTCCCTGTCGCCGAAGTGGACGTGTGCTTGCAAGGGACCATAAAGGAGTTCAGCTTGACACGCGCTTGGGCGGTTGTGTTGGCTGGTCGAAGTGCACCTGCGCCATAACCTCGTTCACAAACGACACATGCACTTCTTTCGATTCATCAGACAAAACAGCTCGTAGAACCGGGGCAACTCATCGATGCACTCGGTCTTGCGTGCATTCTCCCGTTGTCCCAGTTTTCCCCATTGACAATTCAACAAATACTCACCAGACGTTTTCTAGGATTCTTTTGGACGGCGTCTCTGTACAGCCGCACGCCCGCCTGACCGTAGTAATCCTGGATGTATTTCATTTGTTCCTCTTCCGTATACACACAATCTGGCCAACCGGACGCTACTTGCATTTTCTTGAGAAAGGCATTGACGTAATCCGTTCACAGGCCTGTATTGTTTCCTGACAGGATCGTACTGTTCCACCCGCTCGTAATGCCTCACGCGGTGCAGTCGAATGGCTCGATACTCTAGGCGCAAAGCTATGTAAAATTCCGGGGTGGTTCATGTGCTCGTGAGAGCGCGCTCTTCCTCCGTGTAGTGACACGAGGTTTGTTGCTGGGTGTCGCCAAATGGTAGCTTTCTCCCGCCCTCCACCTAGTAGAGCAGCACTAGGGAATCCCGCTCAACCAGCCCACGTTACCTTCTTTTTGACCTTTCTCTTTCATCTTCAGTTTCTTTTTTGTTTGTTTGGAGGTCTTGCATTTGTGTGGATTGCATGCTGAATGTATGATGAAGAATGGTCTTTATACTGATGAAGAGCTTTATTCAAAAGCCTTTTAGCTTCTGGCGTGGCTAGAAGCTCGGCAGCTTTGCGTTTTTTTTTAAACATCCAGACCACCTCGAAGCAGTCCTGACTTGAAGGACCCTCACTTTTGACCTCTTTTTTCCTTCTTCATCTTGAAGAGTTTTGTCTAGAGCTTTGCTAAAAGCGATCTTGCCCTCTTTTGAGCGTAGCGCTTTAGACACGGGTTTGAATTTGGGTCGTTTTATTTTTGCACTCAACCATATGGCACCTCTAAATGTCTCACGTATGTAGAGGTTACTGGCTCGGCGGCTTTATATGTCGAATCCTCCTTCCTAAAAGATGTTAGTGCGCAAACAGCAGTTCTAGGATGAAGATCAAACAATAGATAACGGAAGGGATGTCCCATGACATCTGGATAAGCTGTCATCAACTGCTGGACCTTTCCCGGAAATGCCTCTTCGGAAAATTTCCGAACCTGTAAAGAGTCTCATGCATTTTTTAAAGTCGCAATGTAGTGCGCATTGATGGAAACGGTAAGCGCATACCCGCGGGACGGAAAAATATTTTGAGTCGGGTAATAATAAAGCTTTATTTATACTGGAGAGCCAGTCAGCTCAACTGCAAGCGGAGAGCTGGTCCTCCCCTGGCATCCAGTTGAATAAAAATAAAATCAATATTAAAATAAACCTTTAAACAATAATTCTAAATTATATTATAATTGAAACAAATCAAATCATATATACAATCTGAATTATACATATTCAAGTAGGAACTAACCAAAACTTGACCAATATCAAATCAACATGAAGTTATCAACCCGTAACCATCATGACCACCTCCACCTCGCAATTGAATCAGTTGGCGTATCAAACCTTGTGGTTGCAATCTTCTTATCGCGGCACATGCATTTCCCATGAACAAAAGACCCCACCGCGTGGTGTCACGGCCCAACTCATTTTCAACACCGACAATGAAGGAGAATCAGGTACCCATTGACTGGCATTCTACTTTCCTCGAAAAGGACTGAATGAATTGTTTGACAGTTATGGCTTTCCAGCCGCATCCGTTCATGCGAGGAAAGTTTCCACTCCCATCTGGGGTGAAGCGAAAAGAGGAAATAACATAACAACTATTCCCAGTCATTTCTGGTTACGTCGATACCGTGGTTGGAATACAGATTGCCTTGGGACAGGAACAAGGTAGTGTACCCATCCAGTGTTTTATTGGGTCGATGCAAGTAAAAGGTGTGGGCGTACCATTCACGGTTGCCATAGCACGAGTCATGCCGAATCGCTTGAACGGATTCTTTAGCAGATATCCCAAGCTATTGGTGCTCCCCGTCAAAGCGATGCGCATGTGCCAAGAATTCGTCCGCCCAGTAAATGCTGTCCCCTCTAAAGAAATGGTAAACATACGTTCTTCCTCTACGCTGTAGGGATACATGATGGGTTGTTTCTGAAACCCCATGTCCACACTAACCATGACTGTTTTATCTACTTCGTTCACACGTCGGAAGAACTTGACTTGACCATCTCCGTATTGGTCCATTTAATCTGCCTTGTCCTTGTAGTACAGACCCGAGGTCAAGGACATTTTAGCATCGTGAGTAAAGCTTAACGCCGTGCCGAAAATAGCTTTGTAAGGGTACGTTTTGGTGATCTTGCATGGTCATTCATTCATCATTCAAAGCCATGTCCACTTGTGGTCACTGGGAATGACACCAGTTGTTGATAGGACATATATTCTTCCCAGCCATCACCGATTACTGCCATAGATCTGATTTTACCATTGACCTTGAAGTAACTTATGGGTAAGTTGGTGTAATTGGTAAGTTGGTGTAAACGGGCACGAAAACTCGATGGGGAGCATGGCAAGATGGGTTATTTGGGGAAATGTTCAGTCGAACCTTTCTCTTCGACAATTTGAGCCAGTACCTTGGCAAACATGGTCAAATGCGAATTGTACCCGCCCATCATTTGATCACCGGCGCGGAATTAACTTCGGTTTCACGGGTCGGGGTTTGGAGGGGTAGGGAAACAATGTTTCGCGCACCAAGTAATCGTTCCGAGGTCTCACCTTTTCCGGGGCCATTTCTTGTTTGGAAAAATGTTTCCACAAGACTATTTTCAATGTCAAGTGGAATCGCTCGGCCACCTGAGCCTTGGTGTTGTTGTTGGTAACGAAAAAGGACACTTCGTTCTTCTTACGAAAATCTTGAAAGTTTCGAAGGAGATATTCTTTACCGCATCAGTTTGCAAACGAACGATTGTTCGACGATTGTTCCAAGGTGTAACTTGTACTATTGCTAAAATCATATTACGAGCTACGGGGAGCAGAATGACTGTAGAAAAGACATTTTCTGACCAAAAAGTGATCATCTTGTTCATCTTATTTATTTTTTACTCTTTAATGCCAGCTGGTATAAATGAATGTCATACATCAAAATCATCCCTTCTGACAGGATTCCTAATTTTTGTGGTCATATTTGTAATCGGGCCCTTGCATCAAAATCACGTAAATGTCACCCCTAATTTTTTTTGTCAATTTCTTGAAACTGACATTTATTGTTAGGAATGAAATGTAGAATACAATACAATCGTCAACCTGTTATTAGGAACACCATTGTAGGAATTATTTAACATGAATGTCGTCCGGGCCCTTTTTGCCTGACGCGGCCCACATGGTATTGGCGTCTCAGAATACTATGCGTGGGCCCTTGCAGTCACATGGGTTCCCGGTCAAGTTCAAAAGTCGTTTGTTCAACAGCATTTTATTGAGCGCGTGGCAAGATTTCTACAATTTCACCTTCTAATCGTTGTAAATTACAAGATAAGAATTCTTCAATCCTAAAGGTAAGGTTGGCAGTAAAATTGCAAAAGTCGTTCAAATCAAGCCTCAAAGTCAAAGCAAAGTTGTTAAATAAATGAAAAAGGCTTTCTTACAAAGAAAAAAAAATTGGTCCTTAAAAATTAGATAGCCCTTAAATTCGAAATCACTTATCATTTTTGAAACTGATGTTTATTTGACAAGAATTGAATGTAGAAGCGTTCAAGAGATTTCAAAACACGTCGTGAAAGTTTTCTCCACTCAAGCCGTGAAACCGTTGCCATGAATATACCGGCTAAGGCGCCTTTAGAGAATTGAAATTACGATCAGCAGGAATTTGGTGCTTCACTCTCTTCTTTCTTTTAACAATTCCAGACTTAATTGTTGAATCGCGATACAAAACTAATTGCGAGACGCCGATACCGAATTATATTGCCGGCGTTGGAAGAATATATATTCTTCGTATTGGGCTTCGTCGCTGCGCGACTCCGCCCAACTGGCTGGCAATATAATTCGGTATCGGCGTCTCAAAATCGCAATTTATAGTATATGTTTAGATTTAGACGCAATTATCACGCCATTTCCGAACAAAGAGCGCGCGGCCGGAAAATACAAAATACAGGTACAGCTTGAGCTAGTACGATGTTTTCATCGGCTTTAACCACCAGGTAGATCCCGATATTTTAAAAGAAGAAAGGGTAAATTAACTACACATCCATACACAGGGTTCACACAGGAAAGTTATAATGAGATTCCATGACTTTTTCATGACTTTTCCATGACTAAATTAAAAAATCAAGGACTCAAATTAGGTTCTGGAGGAGACAAGAAAAACTAGGAAACATCATTTAACTGGGCCTGTCCACCCACTTTAATATTGCTTGAAAACTTTTACAAAGGAAGGAATACTACCAATGGAGCACATCCTTATTTGAACCATAACATATTATCTTTAGCATGTAGCCAGGATACTGCTGGTTTTAAAACAACCAAGTCAAAATCATCAAGTAGCATATGATTGGACAATGATGAAAGATAACCTACTAATCTATCTAGAAGTCTGCAAGGAAAGTCAAGCATCAAAACGTTCCAATGGTCGATGATAAAATTCCATGACTATTGACATTTTTGCAAATTTCCATGACTTTTCCAGACCTGGAAAACTATTTTTAAAATTCCATGACTATGTGAACCCTGATACAGAATGATCAAAGACGATAAGTACAGCGAATTTGAAGTAGTCGATTTCGTGTGAAATTTCAAAACAACACATGGCTTCATATGAGAACCAGTAGCAGAGACTTTACTTTGAGATGTCCTTGGCAACGTAAATAGCTCAACAGTGAACAGTTGCTCTTACGATGGCACAGCATATATGCCTCTTTTCAATCTCGGAAAACACCTTTTTTTTAAATAGGCAAAGGAAGACCTTAAATATGTAGAAATTTAGTAAACTCAGGCCCGATTGACTTGTAAGTCTGTGCTTAATTGGCTTAAAGGTAGCCACACCTGACAAGCATAATTTTTGAAATATGGAATGCGTGCTTGCAGCCAGCACAGAAAGCCTGGAACCGAGTCAGTAAAACTAATTCGATTAATAACTAGTCAAAGTGAGCATTATTGTCCAAAAGAACAGATCAAACTTAGCTAGTCTGGAAAGTTTGGTGAACTTTGGCTCAATATTGACAATTGCCTGAAGGCATCAAATATGTCAATTTTTCCATACAAACTCTCTTATTTTTTAACGTTGTCCCTCCAAACCATACATTCATTGTAAAATTTTGGAGGGACAAAGAAATTTCAATTGCTTATAATTCAGACAAGATTCACTTGAATCACGTCAAACTTGGCACACATGCTAATTTCAACATGCTCTATCATGTGATGAACATTTTAGAATTAGAGTAATTCTGATAAACTCGGTCCCAGTTCCCTGCTCGTTTTGTTACCGGCCAATAAGTTGTTTATTATATAAATTCTGCCAAGAAACGATTTTTTCCCCATAATAACCAAATACCTTGGGTATTAAGATTTACCATGGTGATTTACCATTGACTGTAGATTGTAACTACCTGAAATACGATCTCTTATTATACGACTTGGCGTTTTTGAGTGCAAATACACGATAAAACTAGTGCAAATATGTTGTGATGTTATCCACTTCCAGTTGTACGGACCAATCAGAATATTTCATGGCTCACTGAGCACAACAGGAAGAAGGACTCTTGCCAAATTTTGTACTAACTCGCCTAACTTACCGACAACTTACCGACCACTTACCGACAGCTTACCAAGCACTTACCGACACAATTTTACCGACCACTTACCGACCACATCCAAAGGTGCTTGCGACGGGAAAGGGAATCTGTCTACTGGCCCGGAATGAACAAAGACTTGGAGGAGTTTATTTCCAAGTGCCATACTTGCAACAACCACTAAGCGGAACAGGCAAAGGAGCTGATGATCTGCCACGAGATCCCCTCCAGACCATGGGAAAAGATCGCCTGTGATCTTTTCGAGCTCAATGGTAAGGACTACCTGATCACAGCAGATTGTTATTCGAGCTTCTTTGAAGTCGACTGCCTCCATGATAAGACTATGAATGAGGTAATCTCGAACCTGAAGGCATATCTGTCTCGACACAGCCTACTGGAGCAACTTATACCCGACAATGGACCACCTTTTAGGGCTAAAACATTTGCAGAGTTTGCACAAGCATATAGCTTTGAGCACATCAACAGCCACCAGAAGTTGTCTTTGAGAAAAATCAACCGTGAGTCGAGTGTAGTGTGTCCGAAACAGTTAATGTAGTGGGAAGTGTGTGAGGAGTAAAAGCAGGCCCCCACCAGCTGGAAGCTGTAATACTCAGCCTGCTGTAACAAATAAGCTTTATTTATTTATTTATTTATTTTACAAAACAAGCAGTCCATGATACCCACAATCAAATGGCAAGATCGAGAATTCGATAAAGACAGGAAAGAGGTTGATGATGAAGGCAGTGGAGTCAGAACAAGATCCATACCTAGCTTTGCTAGACTGGCGGAACACACCTACCGAGGGCCTTGGCACTTCTCCAGCACATTGGTTATACGGAAGGAGAACACGAACCCTACTGCCCACATCAAGCAAGTGGTGAACGCCCAAACTACCAAATGATGTGGATCAGACGTTGAGACGTCAGAAGGCCAAACAGAGTATGCATTTCAACCAGGGGTCCAAAGAGTTGAGTGATTTCCGTGTAGGTGATGTCGTACGTATCAAGCCCATACATAGCTTTGGAGGGAAGAAGCAGGAGTGGACAAAAGCAAGGGTGGAAGGCAAGGCAGACATCCGCTCCTACAATGTCCGAACAGAAGATGGACGAGAATACAGGCGAAACCGGAGACACCTGAGACAAACCAAAAAAGACGCGGAAGATTGGGAATTGAGAGCACAGCCACCACCTAGAGTGATCAGCAGCTCTGCTAGCCATCCAATGGACAAACCTACACCAACACACAAGGAGCCATCCAAACAGGCCCAGACCCAACTGCCCCCAAAGCAAAGCTCAGCCGGGAACATTCCAGCTGTTTCTCCGAAGACGGTTTCTGAACGAGCAGAGGACGCATAGTGCGCCGACCACTGCATCTTAAGGATTACATACTGAACATTTGAGCTAACGGAGCAGGGACATGTCATTGTACTATTTAACGGAACAGAGAGACTATATTTTTTTTATTATCCGGCATTGTTTTTTTTATTATCATTGTTAGTTGTGAGAAGGACTAACTCGCCTAGAGACGCGAAGTAAAAGCCAGGTTTTACTGCCCTAAACATTTCGTTTTGAGTCGTATATATATACTCTTAGACCGTGTCTTTACATATGTGAGCGTATTACACAGGTTACCAACAGATTTGCACAGGTTTATTCAACACTTAAATGGTTATGTAAGAGCATGAGCCAGTTTCTGCTCTCAAGATAGTTCTTCAAACAGAGCTGTAAGGTGAGCGAAAATAAAAACTTTTTCATGTTAGCTGTCGAAGAATAAACAATTCATTACACAGAAAGTTGTCTAATATGGCTGGGAATTTTTACTCGTCAATTATATTTTTTTTCGCCTTTCAGGCTCGAAAAAATAAAATTGACCCGTAAAATTACACAACTTTTTGTGTAATAAAAAAATACCTGGAAAAACATCTAACAACCCTTTTGATTACGACTGTGACGTAAATTTACCATATAAGGTCAAATTCGAGGGCAAATATAAAGCTGTAATACCCTCTCAACATTAACACAGTTAAGGACTGGATACTAGACTTTCCATATTGCCCTGTTGAATACCTGTTTGACATTCCATGCCGCTGCCTTATGATCTGACACTAGAAACTGGTTTATCAGTTCCCTTCAATTGTCACACTTCTTTCGTTTTACCCAATCACATTAAAGCATGTAATTGGCTTCCGCACATTTTACCCAATCACATTAAAGCATGTAATTGGCTTCCGCGCGTAATTCGTCATCATTGATTTACATTCTATTTTCCTGGCTAGCACTGGCTCCCCGATAAAAATACGTTTTAAATGGAACAGAAACCCATGAATTAAGAAAGCTGTCTATAATAAATCCCTTATTAGATGTTTTTCCAGGTATTACGTGCTGACATATTACTCATTGCTCGCATTTTACCTCGCCACTGCGGGGCTCGGAAAAATACATTTGCAACTCGTAAAATATCAGTGTGTAATACCTGGAGAAACATCTAATAAGTGGTGTTCTGATACATATTTCGTGCATTCTTGGCAGAATTACATACCGGTAATAATATTAATTGTGTTTTTTTTAAATCATGTGACACCATTGTATTTAAAGGCATTGGCTAGCAACAGAGTTGTTATCACTGTTGCCATTTCCCAATTCTTCACGTAGCTTCCTTCGCCCCATTCTGTGCAGTCTCTCCTCTGCTTGAACAAACGGCAAGCTTCTAAAGTTCATGGGTGGAATTCTGACATTCAATTCTTCACCACTCTTATTCAGGTACCTGAAGACATAGTGCCCCTCCATGAGACCAGTAGGGGTTTCAAACGTAGTACAGCTGACGTATTCGTATAGGGCTCCAGGCTTCATTACAGGATGACTCCCAACAACACCTTCTCCATGAACTTCTGTCTTGTCTCCATCACCTTGGGTGATGAACCAATGTCTTGTGGTAAGCTGGCACTTTCGATCCTAAAGGAAATGATTTTAGAACTAAAATGACTTGAAGACCTTAGTACAATGAACCATTCAAATTATAACACTCTTTGATAAACGGCACCTTTTACCCAAATTCTTCATTCAAAATCAGGAGTACAACTTATGTATGAGAACATCTAGAAAGGAGTTCATAGCATTCAGTTTCTTGCTAGTCCGAAAGTACAAAGAGAGGGTACCTTACTCATAACACCACAATTTTCCGGATCATCGATTCGCCCCTTCGTTTAGTATCACAGGACTTCCAACCGAATGCTGCTAAAAAAAATTGCCAGAACATGTTGTCGTGACATATGCCCGTGGCATTTATGCTGGAAACGTACTCTTAATGTCCTAAACGTTGATTGAATTTTGGTAAGTAACTACATATATGTTGCTGTTTTCAAAGGTAGTTGGTTTAGGTTTCCATTCAGTGGCACTCGGCAGTGATTAATACTTGTTGAAATGAGACTATTAGCGCGAAAATGTATCCGAGTAACTTTTGTCACAGCAAAGAAAACCTTACAAATTAAGTTGTGATGAAGGACATCAGGAAACCTAAACTAAGCCGATTTGTGTTTGCTATCGTATTCAGACAGAGTCATGTCTTCTACTAACAAACAAAAGGACATCACACCAAAAAAATAGAATCGGAGTCGAGGAAGAGAGCACAGCCTAGTACGCCTCGGACACTCGTTATTGATCTAACAGGCGATTATGATGAGCTGGAAATTAAAATTCCTCCTTGAGCAACCCGTCGTCTGTTTGAGAAAGGAACACAGCGTGCCAATGGACCAGGCTCAACTCCCCCTGTTCTTTCTACTAACATAAAGAGGAAAACATACACGAATGATCCTGAAGTAGAAAGAGCCTCAGACCAAGAATTCTGGATTCCCGAGGAATCGCAATCACTTAGCAGTGAAAGCCATATTTCAGAGTGTGATTCTGAGTACTCTCTGTCCCTTTATAGATATGCCCAAAGCTGCCGCTTTACTGTCAGCGAACCCCCAACCTGGAAGATATTTCTCGCATCTGTCTAGAAAAGGACGTACCAGCCGACAATTGTTTTAATCAAAAGCCGGTGCGCATAAAGGATACGGCCACGTTTGCTGTAAATCAAACGCTCGCCAAAGTATCTGGATGCGGATGATACACCTGGGGCTTACATCAAGAAAGAGCAGACTAGGTCTTATCAAGCGGAAAACGAAGAAGGCGAAAAAATAGAAGCTAGTTGTGAAGTACATGTTAGCAAGAACGCCACGGGAAATGTTGTTTCAGGAAGACGTATAGAAAAAGGACAGGAAGAAATTGGGAGAGCCGATGTGCCAACATGGAGAAGATATATGCTGTGATTCGGAAGAGCTACCCTGGAATACTACAATACTGCATTCACGAGGTATATTGATGGGTAATGCCCTTAAACGAGTAAAACTCTAACTTGAAGAACATGAAGCACTGCACGTTATTGTTCTAATATCATTATGCATTACTACTTTCACTTCAATACTGGCAAGCGTGTGCCGATCGTGGCCCGAAAGCATGGGAACGCCAGAGAAAGTGCCTCCGATTTGAGACCGAAGGAGCATTCGTTTAAACAAACATGCAAAGAACTAGTTGGAAAGGACGCTCGAGCTGCACGACTGATTTGCCAAGATATACAGGAGGACGTGAATATCTTAGATGCTTTTTCTTATTCTTCTTCCCTACGTGATCCAATGCATATTTCAAACTACAGGCAGAATCACGGCCCGTCGAAGAACACCAAGAATGTTGACGCTATAAGAGATGTGATCTTTGATCTCCTTGAGGAGTTGCACGAAGAAAAGCCGGCCACTTTGGACAAGGACCAACCATTCATTCAAGAGTTACTTGTGAAGCAAATTCAGCTATAACAAGTCCCCTGTGTGCCGACACTACGTTCAACATAGCGGAATATCTGGTGACGCAAACAACGTATAAGCAATTGTGTGTCGTCAAGAGAGGCAACCTCAAACACCCCTGCTTTCCAGGCCACATTATATTCCACAGAAATCAGAAACAGGGGGCAAATCCAGCGCTGTCCGATTTTCTTGCCTTAGGAACTGGCGAACATCAGGCGTTATCAGGAGGAATTCTGCATAAAACCTCAGGGGGTACTATCCCTCTTCTTGGAAAAGAACATGTTGTTGTAAACGTGGAAAAAGAAACTCGTTAACCTAAATTTTCCAATTCAGCAGAGGCGGACATTGGAGGGCACCCCAGTCATGCCAAAGCTTGTCTGTATACATGCGAGTCAGAAGAAGAATATGATCGGAAAGAGGCCAATCTAAAAGCGAAGTGGAAAGATCAGACATAGAGATGTACATACCAAGAACAGCCCGCCGAGTAAGTTTGTCTCGTACTTTGAGGCGCACAAGGAGAAGCAAATTCGAGAGAAGACGATCAAGGCTGTACGACGTCAAGCCAATATCGACGGTGAATATGGTCAAAATCCTATTCAATGGCTCAATTTCCGATCAAAGGACGAAATTGATGAATTTAGCAAAAAGGAAGGACACAGTCACCGTGAAGTATCCCTCACCACAGCCTTGGTAGCCCTCAAGAACAGGTATCTTCGACTCCATGAGAATCTTGTCAAGGCCATTTATGACGAGGGTTCACCACCTTTCAGTCGGTTTTGCAAGTCCTACGACGAATGGAAGGAAATGTCTAGGAACGAGAAGTCTGACCATATAAACAGTGTTATGTCAGTGTTATTCGCTGCTAAGCAAAATTTTAGCAGACCAAAAGCTCGAACCAACCATGGAATACATTTAGATTTATTTCGTCTTCAATTTGGGAGTCAATCGATTATAATATAAAACAGTCAAAATCGTCCTACGCATTTTCAAAACAATACAAACAATCGCTTCTCCTTTCTCAAGCATAAACTACATTAACAGACATGGGCTTTATTTTCATTATTACTATTATTGTGTTAAGTTCCGGTTCACGTATCATTGAGTAATCTTTACGTTCAAATATTAACATCGCAGGCAGTGGTCAACTCGAAAGCCCTAATGCTACTTTGACCACTGTGCACAATTGATTTATTATATTTTTTCTCACTTATATTTACTTCTCATATTCCCTTTCTAATATTAATAACCTGTAATATTTTTCTTTTTGAACATGTGCAAAATTAATCTGAACTGAACTGAATGTATGTGCCAATGACTGCTGTCCTTTGCCGTTAGCTGCTGCTATGCTACTATGCCAACATCTTCAAGTTTGTCAACTCCTGAAGTAGAAACCATTGGGGATGATTCACCAGATCATCCTAATGAGAACGGACCAAACAGCAGAACAGTGTTTCCGATGTTCCTCGTTTGCGCCGATTACTCTTTGCAGCAGAAGAAGTGAACATTCCAGAAGGACTTGTTCTCCTTTCGAACTTGCAGGACATCTTCCGGAAAGCCAAGCCGAGTTCATTTTGAATGAACCTTAAGCAATTATGAAAGCTGCCTCAAACGAAGCGTAACGCCTAATTAAGGACTGTGAAGAGCAGGTATGGGTCTATTCCGCTTATCGTCAAACCCCAAAACAAGAACAAAAGCTTGTTTGACTGTAACTGCTAAGTTTTCAAGGGCTTGGGCATGTGTGCTGACACGGTGGCAGTTGCTGAAGATAACGGGGTTTTATTTGAATATATCGAGGCATTAAGGAAGAAGTTTCAGAGAAATAAACGTGGCCCAAACCTGACAGCTGCCATAGATTCTAACCTCGGCATTGCACAACGTGGGCACAATCAGAACGAAGTGCAAAGAATAGCGCGACAAAGATCAAACAACAAACAAGAATCTCTTGGCAGTACCTGATATGATGTCACTCCTATTTCTATTCCTCGTAATAATATGCAGCAAAATGGCATCACAGTATCAGCATCATCGAATACAAGCAACACTGTCATACAAGGTTGCCCTTCCTTCCTTGCTACCAATTATACCAATTACATCCAGGTTCCAGAGTCAAACACTCACCGCATTCTCTCGTCAGCAGGCTGTAGTTTCCAGTGCAGCCATAGTGCAACAGCTGCTGGTGTCCATTGCAAATGATGGCTGCACCCAGTATGCCCAGTATACCTAGTATTCCTGGTCGGGTGCAGGGTAACCCAAGCACCAATCAACAACTTGGAAATGGATCCTGTGCCATTTATGCAGTTTCCTTTGTAGCCAGTGAATCCTGTATCTTCGAGTCTGCCTCAAAGTCATTCAAATCGCTGGCACTCAGGAATATCTCCGGTACGTTACGAACTTTTTCCTTTACCTGGAAATGTGCACAAGTGCTATGGATGTGGACAAAACTTTGCCGAAAAGTATCGATCCGCACCGCACAACATCATTGTAAGGCACATGGACAGGAGAATACGGGGCCGTGATGCCAGTGGCAACTTGGTTTACAGCCCAGACTTAAACTCATCACCAATAGATGAGCTTGGGATTAGGTGTCATGAAGCTGCCATGCTGGCGCGCGCATGCCAGCACAACAGAGGAGGTAACCATGGTAACCAACACAGTCCACCACCTGACACCAGTCACACTGAAGATTCAGTGGAATACTTACCTTCCTAATACTTACCTTCGAGGGAGAGGAGGGTGGGAGCAAAAGTCCGCTAAAACCAGCAACAGCAAACAGCAAACCAGCCACGAGTTGGATCCGCTACAATCCGCAACAAGAACCTCGTGGGATCCAAAAGCCCCTGCCCTGGCTCCTGGACACCCCGCATCATGCTTAGAATAAAGGGGGAGACCGCTGGCCAGCATTGTCTCGATTCTAACTTTAACCTCATCACCAATAGATGAGCTTGGGATTAGGTGTCATGAAGCTGCCATGCTGGCGCGCGCATGCCAGCACAACAGAGGAGGTAACCATGGTAACCAACACAGTCCACCACCCAACCCCACTCCAAGGTGCTTGGAGAAAGGAGGATCTGTGTACTAAGGTACCATGGAACCTTCCTTCCAAACAACCCCAAGCACCAACCCCCGCTCCAATGCAGGCAACAATGAATACATACCCAGAGTCCACTGTTATGCCAGATGATTTGACAGGCTTGCCAAAGCTTCCGATGGTGTTCTAATATAGAGCTGATAGGCATTGCTATTCCAACGACCAAGTGCTTGAATCAAGTGATCAGGCACACCATTGCGAGCTGCCACTGTGGCCGCACCGATACGAAAACTGTGACTGGAATAGTTGCCTGCAAACCCAGCGCTACTCAAGATGCGTCTCAACCAGCTTGTCAAAGAAGAACGAGTCAATGGTTGGCCATTTTGAAACATGAATAGAGGTCCTTCGGAATCCCCACGATAAACCAAATATGCCAGCACTGCCTCCACTGCACACAAAGAAGAACTACCACGCCCAATATGAATAAAACAACCCTTCCGAAAAGGGTCTGTTTTGGACGCCTTAATCCTAACACGCAAACAGCAGGGGCTTGACGATGAATCAACTGCTATATCCTTCACCTCCAAATGGAATGCAGATGAAAACGTAGCTAGGTTAGGGACTGTAAATTCTGCTGAACGAAGAAAAACCAAAATATCCTAACGAACAAGCTGCCCAAAACATGCAATGATCAAAAAGGCTCATATCTAAGGACTTAGCAATAATCACCATAATATCATCTGTGATTGGCAAGCGCTCCACTTTTGACGAACCTTGAACACGTTTAATACCACGTACTACCCTTTGAAGTCTTAAGCAGTTCGCTAAGGGATCTGCAAATCCTTGCTCAATATGGAGAGCTCTCACTGCTGACAGATAAACTTTAATGGATGAATGCTGGATAGATTCTGCTAAGAAAGTTGCAAAAAGGCACAGGGTCCCTTCCTCTGCAGGACATGGAGAACCATTAACATGCAATTTACCAAGTTGAACACAAAAGTTAACGAATTTATTCTGCCCCGTAGCATAAGACAGCCGAGTAGCTGGGGCTAAGCCTTGAACCAGAAAGCTCCTGCATTTGAGCTCTAAAGTGGAGAGATCAAATCGTCCAACAGCTGCTGGGGAACTTGAACTGGAAAAGGCTGTGCCTTGGGTGCGAGCTGCCAGAACTCCTGCCAATGGAAACGAGAAAGTGCATCAGCTACTGAATTGTCTCTGCCTGGAATGTGCTGAGCTGAGAATGTGAAGCCACTGCGAGCTGCTAACATCAATAGACACCGAACGAGTTGCATGATGCATGGAACTTTAGATGTTCTTGAATTCAAAATGCAAACTACAGCTTCATTGTCCGATCGAAACATGACGTGCTTCCTGGACCACCTACAACCCCACACATGTGCTGCCACCACCACTGGAAAAAGCTCCTTGTAAGCAATGGACAACTGTGCTTGAGACTGATGCCATGCACCATTGAACCATTCATCCTTATAATAAGCACCATAGCCAACTGCTCCTGCTGCATCGGATGTCACTTCTAGGTCTGCAGTTGCTGACATTCCTGGGAAGAGCCAAAAGCTTACTCCATTCCAGTCAGCCAAGAACTGATGCCACCACTGCAAGTCCCGCTGGAACTCTACATTTAAGCGAATCGGGTGATCCCTCTTCCGAAAGCAACAAAGCAAGTCTATCATGCGTCTGATAAATGCTCTGCCAGGCCAAACAACTTTGGCTGCATAATGCAAATGCCCAATAAGTGATTCCAACTGCTGTCTATTGCACCAACGCTGCATCACCCACGACTGGATGAGCTGGCGTAATGCTGCCAGTTTCTCAATTGGGAGGCGAGCGATCTGATTGACCGAATCTAACTCAATACCTAAGACTACCAGTGAGGTAGCTGGACCCTCACATTTTTTTGGATGAAGCGGCAAACCCAGCAGCTTACACACCTCTAAAGCAATGCTGAGATTCTGATTGCACACGGGAGACCCTGCCGGACCAGCTGAAATAAAATCATCAAGGTAATGCACCAAATCCGTAACTTTATAATTGTTGACTAAAATCCATTCGACCATGGAAGCCACTGAATTAAAAATACATGGAGCTGAACGCAATCCAAAGGGGAGAGTCAAATCAACAAAAAACTGCCCACGCCATTTCATTCCCAATAGGTAACGATCTGCAGGATGTACTGGGATATTACGATAAGCTGCCTCCACATCAAATTTAGCCATGAGCGCACCTAGGCCATACTTGCTCACCAACCGTATTATATCATCCACCCTTATATACTGGAGAGAGAACTCCTCTTGATTAATTCCCTCATTCACACTGAACCCCCCAGGGGAGGACAAATCAACAATCAAGCGCCATTTCCCTGGTTGAGCTTTCTTAGGGATCACACCAAAACTGCTAACATGCAAATCAGGAACTGGGAGGGATTTGAAGGGACCCGCAACCCTCCCCAAGGAGACTTCGTTAGCCAAATAGTCATCAATCACTTTAGGATGTTGGTATGCAGAGGCCTTGTTACGTTTCGCAGATTTCAGTTTAGAAGAACGACCAAAACCTAGCCTAAAGCCATAGCGAAGGCCGTTGAGTACATAATCAGCTTGCTGCCTATCAGGGTAATTCCTCAGCTCCCAAGCAAATTGGTCAACTCTGAGCGGGGAAACACTAGCAACTGGATGTAAACCATAGGGGGCTGAAAGGAAGAAATAAGGATAAGAATTCCCTGGCAAGCGACTGAGGACATGACACAACAGCAATATGAGAATATAATATATATATTACTTAAAATCATAAAGATAACAATGGGGTATGTGACTAACAACCTAGCACAGCAGAACATGGCTAGCAGCTAAGTTTAACACAACAATAACAGTAACGTGTTCGTTTTATATATACGCATGTATATATATATATATGTATGAATACATCAAAGGTTCCAACACTAGATATATTAAATATCTAGTCATGCATGAGTTTCTAGTCATCAGCGCTTGCTGCGTTTGCTGCTCTCGTGTGATGAAGGCACTGGTGAGCGCGATCTGCGCCTGTTCTCCTCCTTCGACCTACTGCTCGAACCGGTGCAGTCCTGAGCACGATGAGTACCCGAGCAGCTGCTACACTTGTGGCTGTACCGGCATGAGGCAAACGGAGCTGAGCAACGGCCACGGTTCCAAGACTTACACAACACATGAGATGAACTGGAACCATGAGGTTCTGCCCCCGACTCTGATACTGCTCCTCCATGCAAACTACGTACCGAAGCCCCCGCAGCATGGAAATTATAGATCTGCACGTTCATGGCGGACCAGTCTATGAGCTTAGTGGCCGCAGCATGCTCTCTGAAAGCTTGGTCGTATGTCAGCCAAACGCGGCCACTAAACTGACGATAAGTACGCAGTATCAGTAGCTTGTATGCCGTCAAATCCTGCCAACGATTTGGGAAATACGATGTCAGCACCATACAAAACAATGTAAATGCCTCGATCCAGCTCACGATGTCGTCGAGGCGGCGGTGCTGCTTCTTTGTAGACGTGAGAACTATGCGCCCGTCAAACAGAAGCTGGGGTTCTGGCTCAGATTGTACGAGATTTGCCGCAAGCAAATCGCATAAATCCACATACTTGCCGGACGATATTTGCGAGACGAGTTTAGCGGGAATGGGAGAGTACCCTGGGCCCACCACGAAGGGTTGATCCAACGTTGGTATCGCCGGAAATGGAAGAATGTTTGGAGTTGTTGCACCAAGAACAGAGATCGCTTGAGCGGGATTAGCGATAGCCGTCGCCGAACCCGCTGAAATTATAGGGGGAAATGTACTGACAAAGGATGGCACAACAATAGGTAACCTACCTTGCTGGCCCAACGATGTCGAAGCTTGGGGCACCACAAAACCAGCCCCAGAAGCGAGAAACTCTGAAGTCCTCGAGTCCAACCCTGTCGCTAGTGTCGACGCAGAAACCACGCTAGTTGTGGCCACACTTGGAATCGGCAAAGCACTTCCCGCTACCGAGGAAGACTCTTTTTCGGCTGCCAAAGCTGCCTTAACGGCTTGAGTTACCGCTGCTAATATTTCTGGCGAGAGGGCAACGATCCCCGGACCACTCTGAGACGATCCGGCGCTCGTGTTTGTATGCACTGCCGATGAAGCAACAACACTTGAATTCGTAGGCACGGCCGTAAACTGCATGCTGTCCAAGCTATTTCTTGTCTGACGAGCCATGACGTAAAAGCACACTAACGTAGCAGGGATCCGCAACAATCCGCTCAAAAGTCCGCTAAAACCAGCAACAGCAAACAGCAAACCAGCCACGAGTTGGATCCGCTACAATCCGCAACAAGAACCTCGTGGGATCCAAAAGCCCCTGCCCTGGCTCCTGGACACCCCGCATCATGCTTAGAATAAAGGGGGAGACCGCTGGCCAGCATTGTCTCGATTCTAACTTTGCCTAAATTACATTTAGCCACATTTTACAAACACGTATTATCATCTATCGAAGGACGACATGTTAAAAAAGAATCCAGCTTTTGATGGGTACGCGTTTTTCGCCTGTGATATTTTGAGCTCCATTTCCACTGCCCATCAACGTCTGCTTTTTGAAACGGGTTTAAACGTTAACCCAATTTTAAATTAAGTATGTAAACGGCAACCATTTAACAATTTTGGAGGTGTGAATGTTAGCATTTTTCTTTCCATAAAACAAATTAGCTGTCTTTTATTTTCATTTTCTCCATGTCTGATATTTGAATTTGTTTCTTTCATATTATTTAATGGGTATTTCAATTTGATTTTTCAGTCTCAATTAACCTTCAAGACGTTAAATGATTTACCCCTTAGTTCCAACTATCGAAAAAGAACAGTTAAGGGGCCGTCGACATAATTATTCGAAATGCCCCGCTTAACGCACAACGGACGTTTAGGGGGGGGGGGGGGGGGGGGGGGAGGAGGTAAGGGCATGGACGTTAGTGTGGGGCATTTAGAAAAAAACACATTTTCATCAAATATTATAGAAGTACACTTTTTAATCAAACGTTTCCAGTCAGCTAGATCTACATAGAGCGCAATTTCTGTTGAATTTCCCGGAAATTTCAACAAGGTCTTTTGATTAGAAGTATCATGAAATACCTCAGTCAAACCTCCAGGTAAGTGAAACTCAGTTTTATAGTCGTGACATAATGAGTATTTTAGTCAAGGTCCGAAATGAGCTCGTACGGGAATTCGAGGTACTAACTGACTCTACAGTTGCAGCTATTAAAGCTGTAAGCTTGTTTTATACTTCGTTTATAAGTGAACTCCCGTGTATTTCATTACTGTTTTTCCTGACTTTATAAAAGCATAAAACAATGGGTGGACGTTAAGGGGGGAGGGGGGGAGAGGGTCTGACCTTCACGTCCGTTGTGCGTTAAGCGGGGCATTTCGAATATGTCGACGGCCCCTAAGACATTGTATTTCGTGTATGTCCTTCAGATTTGAAACACTTTAATTCAAATAGCACCCTTGTTGAGTGATGGCGAAGTTAGCAAGAAAGAGAGAGAGAGATAGAGAGTAGCTTACTACTGCTGTTACAAGGACCTAATGCGTTGATGCTGCCAATGTCATCTCGTTTTATGAAGATATATGATGCGGTCCCCTTACATTTGTTTAGATTAATTTCGTTCTTTTTACTGTGCAATTCAAGACAGGTTGGCATGCTACTACAAGCATTATTATGAAGTTGGAAATAGGCCTTTTGCATCAATTGATCACGTGACGATTTCCCCATATATAGCAACGCCTGTGTGGAGGGCAAGCCATTCTAACATATTCCTTGACAACAGAGAGAGCGTGAGAGATGCCAGCGTGAACCTCAATACTAGAAGTTCTGCCGGTTCCTTTGTTATTCGTTTTCAGCCCAAATTTATCAGACGTATTTAGCTTTAAATCTTAAAGTTCAGTGTTAGAAGATTTTAAGAGCCGTAAGACGATCAGAAATAGCTTTCTGAAGCCAAAACCGAACAATCTTGAAATAAAGCCCCTCGTTACTTCGAATTTTGATGATCCACTGAGACCTTAATCCCATGTCTTTACCGGGGAATTTTTGCGATGAAAGGAAAGTCCATCGTTGTAGCGTGAATCACCACTGCATATTTGTGGCACACAACAGTGGTAGCGCGTTCCAGTTTATACAACACCAATGTCTCCTAGCATCTCCTCGGCTATGGTAGAGTATTAAATAGATACAGATCTCCTGTCATCAGATAATTTTTCTAGAACATAAAAACGATTTAAAGCGTGGAAGAAAAGTACATTCCCAAAGTCAGCTTCTTACCATCTGTTGAGGCCGCCATCATGTTGCGAGTAACTCACAGAGTCCGGTTCAGTTTTGGCTTCAGAAAGCTATTTCTGATCGTCTTACGGCTCTTAAAATCCTGAACTTTAAGATGTAAAGCTAAATAGTTCTGATAAATTTGGGCTGAAAACAAATAACAAAGGAACCGGCAGAACTTCTAGTACTGAGGTTTCACACTGGCGTTTCTCACGCTCTCTCTGTTGTCAAGGAATGTTAGAATGGCTTGCCCTCCACACAGGCATTGCTATGGGAAAATCATCACGTGATCAATTGATGCAAAAGGCCTATCATTGAGCTAAAATCAATGAAATTACATGTACAAAGTTTTGGGCGGAGCAAAGAGAATCACTAAGAATTATCACAAGAACTCAATTAACTCTCCGTTCACAGAAATTGATGTAGAATGGGTTGTAAATAACATATGTTATATAATATATAACATATGTCTTATAATAAGACTGACATTTATTTAGAATTAGTAATATTTACATCTTAATCAAGGAAAATGTTGAGTTGGTATTGAACTATTTAGTTTCAGTGTGAACAACCTTTTTTGTAGAGATTAATAATAAGTATATACTAAGTTTGATATTTTTAATATCTATTTCACAAGTCAATCTTTGAAACAGAATACACAGATTACGCTAACAAATTGTGCATTCTATCTTGTTCTGACATGCACACAGCTACTGTGAATAGTTTGAATTAATAACCTACATGTAGGTTAAAATAAAATTGACCTGAAAATAAATTTGACCTATAACACATACAGACTGCACCTCCATTACAGGACCTGTTGTTTTTGTGCACTCTGTGCATGTCTGTGACGCAGAGTGCCAAACTCTTATTTTATGCTTTCCATCAAAATTTCTGAAATTTCATACACCCAATAGTCTATATCATAAGTACATTACAATATTAGTGTCCAAAATGTATCAGGTATACAATGGCTCACCTAATGGCTCACCATTGTATATATCCAATACAATTCAGCCACTCACATTGTAACAAGTATACATGTACTCACCACAGGACATGATGTATCCATAGAGATTGATATTCGGTAAGTAAAGAAGAACAGTGGAGGATTGACGCTGCTAAGCTCTGGCAAAAAGGCAGTGGTGGTCTTGACAGTAATACCTTCTGTAGTTGCCAGTGAAGCAAACTCAAACTTGAATATCTCCTGATTAATCACAGAGAAACGGTTCTGTGCAAGTTTCTCAGCATATTCGGTGAGCCAGTCTGCAAAAGAAGGTGCACTGTGAAACTCGTGCATCCTAACGGCAATCACTTCTGTACCTTCCATGATTATGCTCCTATCAGGACTTGGCCAGAAAATTTCTCCAGGAATATGGCCTTCCTCATCAGTTAAAGCAATGAATTGTCCATTTCCAGTATAAATGCACAACGATATAAGCAAGCAGTTACGCAGCCCCTCCCTATGTTGTAGTCCACTTGATGCAACATTTAAGTCGAGTAACGATTCACTCTGGTAATGGTTCGATATAGACATTGAACCAATTAAACCGGGACTAACGAGTCGCTGACCATTGTGTATGTAGTATGAGCACTGCACATCTTTCGGGAGTGTTACACCTGGAAGATAAAAAAAATTATCCCAGTTTTTTTCATACTGGTCACACAATCCAGATAAGATACCATTGAACCTCTTGTAAGCAACCATGTACACTCTTAAAGGGGCTGTGTCACGGCGAGGCTGGAGCAAAATAATTTTCAGTGATTTTCATATAAGCTTGAGCTTCAAGGATCAGATAATGTCCAAGGATGAAATAATATCAGGGCATAATGTGAGGTGAGGCTGGAGCAAACTAATTTTCAGTGATTTTCATATAAGCTTGAGCTTCAAGGATCAGATAATGTCCAAGGATGAAATAATATCAGGGCATAATTTCAACACCACAACAATGTAGGTGACTGTTGTTATCATCCTTCAAATATTTTCTTTGATGTGCACTTACCGGTAAATGCTAATTAAAATGCTTAAATGCTAATTAAACTTAAATGCTAATTAAACAGGGGTGTATTTGCTGATATCTGTTGTCTGGCAATATTGGGTCACGTGAGACATTCCACCAATCACCCGTGAGAGAAAATATTTGATAAGTTATAACGCCTGATACGGACAGACGGCAACTATGATGTCACATGATTGCTTTTGGCCATTGAGTGCATGCCAAAATTATTTTTGTGGTGAACTATAATAATACAAAATAGTGTGTCTGTTGAGGAACTATCGGCTGATAGTTGCCCGTGAAAATTTTGGCGCGCGCTCATTGGCCAAAAGCGATCACGTGACGTGATAGTTGTCGTCCGCAGATGCAAAGAGAGCGTAAGATAATTTTGTGATGAACAATAATGACAAATAGACTGTGTTTGTCTCGGAACTATTGGCTGATAGTTTCCCTTGGAAATTTGAAGGATCTTAAAACTAGCATATATAAGCCCTCAAACTTCGTTCTCGGGCTTATATTTGTTTTAAGAACATCAAATTTCCACAGGCAACTATCAGCCGATAGTTCCTCGACGGACACAGTCTATTTGTATAATAGTTCCAAGACAGACACACACTATTTGTTATTGTTCATCACAAAATTGCCTTCCACTCTCAGTAGGTACTATTATACAAATACAGTAGTGTGTGTCTGTCAAGGAACTATTGGCTGATTATAGTTGATGTTCTTGATATAAGCCCGAGAACGAAGTTCAAGGGCTTATATGTTAGTTTTTAGAACATCAAATTTCCAAGGGAAACTATCAGCCAATAGTTCAAGACAGACACACTCTATTTGTCGTTATTGCTCATCACAAAATTGTCTTCCACTCTCAGTGGGCACTATCGCCTGATAGTTAAGTTTGTCTCCGCGGATGACAACTATCATGTCACATGATTGCTTTTATAGCCAATGAGCATGCACCAAAATTTTGTGGTGAACTATAACAGGCAATTAAGTGTCGCTGAGAACGGAAGACAATTTTGTGATGAACAATAACGACACATTAGAGTGTGTTTGTCTCGGAACTATAATTGGGTGATAGTTTCCCTTGGAAATTTAATGTTCTTAAAACTAGCATATAAGCCCTCAAACTTCGTTCTCTGGCTTATATTTTTTTTAAGAACATCAAATTTCCACGGGCAACTATCAGCCAATAGTTCCTCGATGGACACACTCTATTTAATTGTATAATAGTTTGCCTCCGCAGATGAGAACTTAATCACTCACATGATCGCTTTTGGCTAATGAGCGTGGGGCAAAATGTTGTGGTGAACTATAACGCCTGATAGACAACTATATATCAATTTTGTGGTGAACTATATGCCTGACAGTTTGCATCCGCAGATGACAACTATCATGTCACATGATCAATATCATTGAATCAGTAGCAGATAATTTTGTAGTGAACTATATTATGCCTGATAGTGCTGCAGTAGCGGACGAGCACTATCACATCAAGTGTTAAACTATAACAGTGTATAATTATTTCCTCAACACGAGTAGTAATCACCACTGACCAACCTTTCAAATGGCGTTCTTCTATTCTCAACATTTCAGCTTCAGATAACCCAGGATTTAGCGAATTATATATCTCAGGACAGAAAGTCCGTGTAAAGTCCTCTATTTGATTCCAAGCTCTCCGTATAGCAGTATAGCAACCTTCATATTTCCCCCACTTTCCATACAATTCCACAAAAAGTTGTTTCCAAGTTTTATCAGGCGGGCAGTCATCCACGAGCCAAACATTTCTACACCAAAATCTCCATGAATGTAAACCTGAAACGATGTCATCAAAGCGACGACAGACACGACAACACCTTGCAAGGGTTTTTGTATCCAAATAAGAGAAAATATTAGCGACAGGGATGGTTGGAAGGGTATCTAAGCCAACACTGGTAAAGGTATGCCGTTCCACGTCTTTGGCCGCCATTTTCCCTTCGAGCTGTGGTCAAAATAGAATATTAGAGGGACTGGAGGGTAGGGGACAAGGTACCTTAATATTTCTTCCCTTAGATCCTCAAATCTCGTATTTGTATGGCGTTTCAATATATATATATATGTATTTCTTTAATAGAAAGAACATCTTAATTAAGGACTGTTAAACTTATGTTTTCAATAAATATTTTCTTAAAAGTATGAGACTTCTCCCCTCCCCTGAAACAAATTTCTAGCTATTTTACGAGAAGTCCCGGGCCCGGGGAGAGATTCGTATGGCGGAAGAATTAACGACGTCCACAATTTCCTTTAATATGGCCATAATTTGGAACTTGTAGCTATTTTACGCTATTGATAACATCAAACAATGAATTTCTCTAGACTTAGGAGGTTTTTTATTACCACATGGCTTAGTTTTCTAGTTTTTCTTATTGAATATCATGGCGGTGTTGGGCCGGCTTCTTACTCTGCGAATGACAGTAATCTTCCCTATCAGCCAGCAAGATTTGGATACGTAGTGTCCGGGAGTGTATCAAAATACAACGAAGACCTTTGGCTGTATGAGTACAAGCGCTGGAAAAATGTAAGTTAATTCAGAGAGGTGATTAAATTAATGACAAGTAAATACCGTAGAATCTCGTGTACAGGGGGTGGGGTTTCAATTGACCAGTGTATAATTTACGTATACAGTACGAAATCTGTTTTGGAGGGGGAACTATGTACAGGAGGCGATTTATTATACACGGGGTAATGGGCACATGGAGTGGAAAGGTGGGGATTATATACTGGTGGGGAGGGGGGATGTATCTCCAGGCCGGGAGCTCCCCTCTGGCCTCCTCCCCCCTCCCCCAGTCCTGGGACATGGTAAGAGGATTTGACACAGACCTGGGGTAAGTGTATAGATCAATAATAATTTATCCTACCCTTGAGAACAAATTACATGGATGGACCAAATAAATGGATTAGTACCTTCCTCAGCTGTCATCTTTATTTGTAGCAACGTGCATGCATGCACGTGTACCCACAGGCAGCCCAAGCTCACGATTTGTGGCTCTTACAAATCCTACGGTAGATTACGTGGTCACTCGCGCAAGATTGATTGCGTGATAGCGCGCGCTAGAGTCTCCGTTTTCTCCAGAAATTTTCCTTGTCATCTCACTAATAGAGTTTGTATTGGTTTCCTATCGTGGTAAAATAAAGGTAATGAAATAACATTTTGCAATAAATGTACGTCGAGTGTCCTTTTCTTATGTCCTTGGGTATTCTCTTCTATTTTGGGCTAGTTTGGATCTGTTTTAGAGAGTTTTTGATTTTTGATTTTTGAGATCTCTCTCTATAATGAAATGACAAGGCTGCACAGTTCGTTGAGCACATCAAATCACTCGAAGGGCAATAAAGCACTCTAAAATCACTTCAATCCTCGCCAGACTCGACTAAAGGACGTACCGAATGTCTGCCTACGTTTATTTCGGGGTGGAATTCCAAAATATGACATTTTAGCCCTCGTAAACGACATATTTGTGGTATCAAAAACCGCTATTTCAAAACCCTCGGATGCTGGTAACTTAGTCCCGAGACAGCGGGACGTCCTGCGGATGGGAAATGCGCTCTGATTGGTTGGTCGTCGTCACGTGGGGTTCATCAGACTCCACCACGTGACGACGACAAATCCCACGTGACTATGACCAACCAATCAGAGCGCATTTTCCATCCGCGGGACGTCCCGCTGTCTCGGGACTAAGTTACCAGCATCTGCGGGTTTTCAAATAGCGGTTTTTGATACCACAAATATGTCGTTTACGAGGGCTAAAATGTCATATTTTGGAATTCCACCCCGAAATAAACGTAGGCAGACATTCGGTACGTCCTTTAGTGGAGTCTGGCGAGGATTGAAGTGATTTTAGAGTGCTTTATTGCCCTTCGAGTGATTTGATGTGCTCAGCGAACTGTGCAGCCTTGTCATTTCATTATAGAGAGAGATCTCAAAAATCCAAACCTCTCTAAAACAGATCCAAACTAGCCCAAAATAGCAGAGAATACCCAAGGACATAAGAAAAGGACACTCGGGGTACATTTATTGCAAAATGTTATTTCACTACCTTTATTTTACCACGATAAAAAATTAAAGCAAACTCTATTAGTGAGATGACAAGGAAAATTTCTGGAGAAAACGGTTACTCTAGCACGCTATCACGCAATCAATCTTGCGCGAGTGATCACGTAATCTACGTAGGATTTGTAAGAGCCACAAATCGTGAGCTTGGGCTGCCTGTGGTGTACCCAGTTCCCCTCATATCCCAAGGTGTAGATTACCCTGCGAGCAGAGGTCTCTCATCTCTTTGCCTTTCCTGTCGCCGAGAGAAACCTCTGCCACGAAACGATTGCTTTTCCCATTGAACATGCGCACTTGCAACCTCCAAAATCTTGGAGGTAAACCACGTGATAAACCAGTTACCAAACCGGTTTTACCTGTTTGATATCGCACAGGCATGACTTTTTGGTGATCTTCGCTGGTTCTGCAAGAGCCCACAGTATCCTTTGCAGCCGTTATTTATGTTGTCAGTTTTTTGTTTGCCGACGATTGATACCGAGAACGGCCTTAAAGACGATTTTTAGAGAAAGGAGAGATCTGAGAAAAATCATCTAAACAGGCTAAAATCATTAGAAAACCAAAGATCAATCAACTTCGCAACACACAGGTAATATTTCATGACTTTATTGACCATTTTAGTACAATTCCTGATTTTTCTAAAACTTCCCATACATTCCTTGTACAAATCATTAGCTTGGGCTGCCTGTGGTTTACCGTCTTGTTTTTCTCGGCCAATGGAAATCCAGATACCGTGGCGCATGCTTAATGCGAAAAGCAATCGTTTCGTGGCAGAGGTTTCTCTCGGCGACAGGAAAGGCAAAGAGATGAGAGACCTCTGCTCGCAGGGTAGGTGGAGATGGGAACAGGAAGTGGAATTAGCCTAATCCACCACCCCCAGGGGGCAGATCATCATTTGGAAGTAATTCTATGCCCCAGCTAGTGATCCCCACCATGTCCCAGGACCGAAGAGGGTAGGGCATTACTTGTAAATCAAAAATCAGTCTGCCCTGTTATTTACATGGGTACAGTACATAGGGACTGGTCATTAAATATTGGGGGGGGGGGGGGGGGGGCTGGAGGAGAAACTGTTTTCTGTCAGAAAATTTTCCAGACCCCTCACTTTAATCAACAGACAGACAGACACATTTTTTATTGGCACCTTGTGAACTGTGTACACGAGAGTAGACCCAATAAAGTTATTGTTAAAAGGCAAATTTGTAATAATAATAGAAATTAATTTTAAAGTCCCTCGCCCTTTTGAAACATTGAAAGAATTCAAGATCTCCCTTTTCATTAAAAATTTCTTGGAAATCTCCCTCACAATACAGCAAAAAATTGTAGCCTGCAAATACAGCCATCTTGTATTGGGAGCCACTACAATCAAAACGCATCCCCCAAGAGAGATGTCTGCGATTCAAGGCCAAAAATTGCATACAGAAGACATTATGCAGCCAGCATCTGGTTGCATCATTTGATTGGCTAGTATGCCTTATTATCATATACAATTTCTTTCAGTTCTGCGTCTACATCGAAGAGGGAGATGGATATTAATCCCACGTATTTAGCTTCGATTAACTGGTCCTTCACATTGCTTTACAAATAGGACAAATGACAACTACCAAAGCACCTATCTGACTTGACTTGCCACTGCAAACAGTTGGAAAATAAGCCTTTGGCTGTTGGTAAAACCACCAAAACATCTCACCTAGAAAGTACAAATTAATGTAGACTATTCACTGCCTGTTTTTGTTTTTCTAAATTCTTTTCTGGATTAATGCTCAACCCCTCTATCACTTCTCTTACACACACCATTGGCATCATTAATTTTATTGATGCAGGAGGAATGTGCAACATTTCGTGACACATATATGACACACAATGACAGCTAATTGACATCATCGGTCACATGATATTAAAGGAGCAGTGTCACGATTCTGATTGGTTGTTATAGACAATGGCAAAATCACGCTATGTCACGCGCCGCTGCAAATTTCCCCTTCGATTGAAATAAATAAAATGCTGCTTTATAAAAATAAAAATTATAACATCAAACCTGACCATATAATACTGAAGTATAGTTTTAAAGCAATTTCAGCTCGAGATATCGTGCAAATACGCCGATGCAAGCGGATTACTCACAGACTTCTACTTCTGTCACATCTTTTGATTTCTTGTCCGCCTGACACATTTTCAAAACTTTGGGCATGAATACTAATCGTGACACAGTGAGTGAGTGAGTGCTCCTTTAAGTACATGCCCATATTTCCCTCATTTCTAATGCCAGCTGGCTCCAACCTGGACGGATATGGTAGTGGGTCCCTATCAAGCACCTACATGTAGTGGTGATGACGTAACAATGACATCATCGGTCACATGATTTTAAGTGCATGCCTATATCTTCCTCACAAAATACAGTTCAAACTTGAACAGGCATGGTATTGGGTTCCCACAAATCACTTAGTGGCGACCACATAACGATGATAATAATAATAATAATAAATGAGTTTATATAGCGCCTATACATTGCTGTTCTAGGCGCTTTACATGAATTTCTACAGAAAATGTCTGTATATATATATTAAAAAATAAAAATGTGACTAACATAACTGATAAAAAGAAATAAGCAAATCATTACATTTCTCTAGACTATTCGCAAGAATACTAAAAATAAGCAATAAAAATGATGAATTAGCAATAGGCCTTCTTAAAAAGAAACGTTTTTAATTTTAACTTGAACGTTTCGACGTTGGAAGAAGCACGGATGTCTAAAGGTAGCTTGTTCCAGAGCCTGGGAGCCGCGGTAGAGAAGGCATGTTGACCATATGTTTTCATATTAAAGGCGGGCTCAACCAGACGAAGGTGGTCTTTAGATGACCTCAAGAGTCTTTTCTGTCGGTAAAATGTTAAAAGGTTTTTAAGATAGCGTGGACCGAGACCGAGACCAGTGAAGTTATAAGATTTATTTTAAAAATGATTCTGTACTCGATTGGGAGCCAGTGAAGTTTTTTTAGAGTCTCCGTGATGTGGTCGTTTTTTCGAAGACATGTCACAACTCGAGCAGCTGCATTTTGAGCAGACTGCAATTTCGCTATATCACGTCCTTGGGCCCCATGAAGAAGAGAGTTACAAAAATCTAGTTTTGAGCTTACAAAACTGTGGATCAAAACTTCTGTAGTTTTCTTGTCAATATATTTTCTTATTTTAGCAATATTACGAATGTGATAGAAGGCACCCTTGACAACAGCATTTACATGTGGTGAAAAAGACATAGTTTCGTCGAAAAGTACCCCGAGATTACGTGCTTTATTTGTCGGTCTAATAATTTTCTCGCCAACAGTCAATGATGGAAGTGTGGGAGTTGGGCGAAATTGTGAGTGCAAGAGAAGAAGTTCCGATTTGCCATTGTTTAATTTAAGCTTATTGGCAGTCATCCATAGTGTAATGTCGGATATGCAGCTCTCAAGGCGTTGTTTAGCAACTTGAAAATCATGGGTGTTTTTACAAGAAAACAACGTATATAGTTGTGTGTCATCAGCGTAGAGATGAAATGATAGATCGTGCTCACGAATGATATCACCCAGGGGAGAGGTGTATAGCAAGTACAATATTGGCCCCAGTACAGAGCCCTGTGGCACACCGAAATGAAGGGGGCGCACAGATGATGAAGCATCGTCGATTTGGACAAACTGTGAACGATTTGCAAGATATGACTCAAGCCAAGAAAGTGCTTTTCCTCTCACAGCAAATCTTGAATTTAGTCTTTTTAAAAGAATGGTGTGGTCCACTGTGTCAAACGCTGCGGAGAGGTCCAGCAGCAATAGGAAGACACAGTTATGTTTATCAATGGCCTCAAGAACATCGTTCTGGACACGCAACAACGCAGTTTCACAGCTGTGGTACTGCGTATATGCAGATTGAAACTCCTCACTCAGTCCATTTGAGTTCACATAGTCCCATAGTTGCGTAGCTGCCACTTTCTCATTCGCCTTGGATATGAACCTCAGGTTTGAGACAGGTCTGAAATTTGGGTAGAGCTCCGTGTCGAGTGACTGCTTTTTCAGCCTTGGAGATATGCTTGCCAATTTCATAGGGATAGGAACTTTAGCACTCTCGAAGGAAAGATTTATGATGTTTGCAATGACCGGTAACAGATCCGAAAAGCAAGACTTTAGGAGAGTAGAAGGAACTGGGTCCAGGGAGCATGTTTTACGAGCCATTTTTTTAATTAGGTTACTAAGCTCCTCAGCTGTAGTTGGTTCAAAATTAGCAAATTCACATGTTAAGGTGGGATTATCAAGATGATTGAATTTAGAAAGGGCGGTGTCAGACAGCTGTATTGAGTCAAGATCATTTCTAATAGTCGCTATTTTTTCTGAGAAAAAATCCACAAAATTGTTACAGAGCTGAGTTGAAGAATCACAGGTGGGATAGCTTTTTTCAGGTTTAAGGTTTAGCATACGGTCTATTGCGGAAAAAAGAACTTTATGATCAGATTTATTCTCAGTGATAAGGTTAGCATAGAATTCCATTTTGGAGGATTTTATGAGTGATCGTACAATTTTACATTGATCTTTATATAGTTCCTGGTGAATAGTTAACCCTGACTTCCGCCACCGTCTTTCATACTTGCGCCGCTCACGTTTTGCAGAAGCAGTGTTGTCATTGTACCACGGAGCTGATGGGCGCAAAGTAACAAGACGTTTCTTTAAAGGCGCATGGGAGTCAACAAGACCAGCAAGATTAGACTGATATTGGTCTAGTAGAGCATCAACATTGCTTGCAGGTGAAGTGAAAATTGGCAGTGTAGATAGTTCATCGCGAAATTTCTCAATGTCAACGCAGCGCAGTTTTCTGTAAGTCAGTTCAACTTTTGAGGCAGTTGGTTTAGTTAATTTTAACCTGGAGTGTACTGCATAGTGATCAGACAGGTCAGGATCGTCAACCTTACAGTCCAAGACTGTGTCTTCACTTGCTCTAGTAATCAATAGGTCTAGTGTGCCTTTTCTTTTGTGCGTTGCCTCTTTAACATGTTGGACCAGGTTGTACGAGTCCAACATATCAAGAAATTTAGCCGCCATGCGATCACGAGATGGCTCATTCACATGAAAATTAAAGTCACCCATCAACAATAGTCTTCCAGAAGTAACTGAAAAATGTTCCAGTAAATCGTTGAAGTCTTGGAGAAACTGAGAAGCAGTAAATTTGTTTACTTTCGACGGGGGAGGGCGATAAACAACAGCAACTCTTAGAACTGCATCAGGGGTATTAACATTGACTTCCAAGTGTTCAAAAGAGGAATACTTGGTACTCAAAATCCGTTCAATTTTAAGACACTTGTTATAAAGCAGGCCTACGCCTCCCCCAGATCGTTTGGTTCTTGGTACGTGTATAAACGCGTAACCACGAGGGATGAGCTCATTTACTACACAATTAGATTGGCCGTCAGATTTCGTCCACGTTTCTGTGATACCCAGGATGTCAAATTGATTATCCACAACATAGTCTTTAATAAACAGCGCTTTATTATTGATGGAACGCGCATTAAGAAGACACATAGACATATGGCGAGCATTGGTCGCTTTAAGAGGTAACCGCTGTATAGTAACCAAGTTATTTGGGTTCCGTGCCTTAGACATAGGTTTACAGCCTAAGTCAAAGCGTGAAGACTTGATTGTTGGAATTGGCTGATTAATGGGGCCTGGGTTCAGTTTGAACACCAAGTCACCTATGAGAGGACAGCGGAAAGAAGCAGTTGAGTTGTTATAATAAAGACTGGGGCGCATGTGTCTCTTTAATTTTAGACGTATAGAAAACATAGGTCTGTGTGAAATAGAGCCATGTTCAGGACTTGATGATACGTCCAGAACGCCATCAGAGAGTAGGGTGATGAGAAGAAACGTGGAAAGAAGTGTGTGTCCACGCATTATAAATAAGAGGATATTTCAAAAACTAAAATCTATTTATAAAAGCTAAGCAGACGTTAATAAAGGTTCTAAAATTGTTGATTTAATTAATAAAATACTTATTTAATAGTTTATTATTTCCACTTTGAGGGTTGGGGGAAATATAATTATTATTTGGTATTTTAATTCTTATTATTTTTATTATTTTCATTATTTTCTACCCTATTCTTGACTTCTAATATTTTTTTTTTTTTTTTTTTTTTTTTTTTTTTTGATGAATATAAAAAGGTGTGTCCCGCGGGTTGTCCCGAGAGCCACGCGCGGGTGGGGACAAATGCAAGTAGCAATATGTAAATTTGATGAGGTTGAAACTTTATGGATGATTGATTTCTTTCAAACCAACCAGGAATAATTAACAAAGAATGGGAAAAAAATTTTTTTATCAAGTCAAGAAAAAATATCTATACCAAGAAAAGGAAGAGTGACAGCCTTGCAAAAATCAAATAAATCTGGCGGAAATAAGATCAAGAAGACAGAATATAATTGATGTCATTGGTCACATGATTTTAAGTACATGTACATGCCCATACCTCCCTCATTTCTAATGCCAGCTGGCTCAAACCTGAACAGACATGGTAGTGGGTTGCTATAAATAACTTAGTGGCAATGATGTAACGATGACATGATTTTAAATACATGCCCATATCTCCCTCATTTCTAATGCCAGCATGCTCAAACCTGACTGACATGGTAGTGGCTCCCTATCATATTAAGCACCTAGTGGTGATTACGTAACAATGACATCATTGGTAATGTGATTTTAAGTACATGCCATATCTCCCTCATTTCTAATGCCAGAAAGTTTAAAGGTATATATTGTTTTCCCACGATTCACTTAGTGGTGATGACGTAATGATGACATCATCGGTCACATGATTTTTAGTATAATATTATGCAAAAATAGCTAACTGACCATCCACGAGTGGCCATTTGATCACTTTCTTTGCATTTAAATAACACAGAGGGCTTGATTCGCAGGCTATATTAAAAACATCTTTGAATTTCTTTTCAAAAGAGATTGAGTTGGTTTATTGGGCAATTGAATGTAACAAGCTACACACAATTTAAACAAACTCTTGTCTTTTTATTATGACTTTTCATCTTCGTACAATTTTTGCTGGTTTTGGTTAATTAAAAAACATTTCATTTACTTTTTGCTTCTCAACCCCCCCCCCCCCCCCCCTTTCAACAAATCGTTGACCAATTAGCATTTTGTACAATAGCATTTTGATAACAACTTGTGAGATTCTCTTTTTTGATTGGCTGATGACCATGGTAAATGAAAGGACATGCCAGTCAGTAGATTTTGTGATTGCTTGCATAAGTCTAGAATCACATTTTCTTTGTAAACCTTTTATTTGCACCCTTCAAAAGGCTTTCCTGCAATACAAGGCCCTGCCACTAGTTTGTTGTTGCACAAAACAAATCTGTGTTACATGTAGTTTATAGTGGTATATCCGCATATCTTACGGTCAAAAATCAGAGCAGCCAGATCAAACTGTAGAGCTTTGAATTTTTTGATCAGATTGGCTTGTGACTAATCCCGACTGCGAAACGGAAACCATTATGTCATGCTTGAATTATAATAACCATTGGGCTAAAGAAAATGTTGAACTTCTCATGGGGTTATATCATAGTGGATTGATTTCACGGAATTAATGTAACGCCCTTTTGTTGTCTGGACTTTTGAAGCTAATCCTCAAAATATCTTACATTGTAATATTCTACCTTCTTTCGTTTATTTTTCAGTGCCAGTTCTAATTCGGGACAAACTAAAGAAAAGCCAGCTTCTAGCTAGCCTGCGTGACAAGCTCAGGGGGAGCTGATGTATGGCTTTCAGGGGCAGCGTCCCCCAAAAACCATACATTGTCTCATATTTTTGCCATTTTTGAAAGCTTGCTGTTCAGTTCATATTATTTTATCCTAACCCCAAACCAAACGCTGGTAACCTCACTAATTTTAGTGTGATCTTTCTTGTAATGAAATTCATATCTTAATCAGGTTCATTTTTGACACTCTGTTCCAGTCCCTTCCTCAACTCAGAAATGGCTAATAGCATGCAGTGCAGGCTTTCTGATGAGCTGCACTTATATTTGAATGAGGAAAGAATGGGGCAAGGACAAAAAAGGAAGGAGGATCCACCTCTCTGCCATATATGTACTGACTCTGTCTCTTGAAATCTCCTAATCTGGTATGGTCAAAATTGTCATTCACTTGGCTAGTATCTTGTGAATCATAATTTTGACCGGCAGGGAATATGTTTGCATGAACAATATTATTATGTCGTTATTTATTTTTCTTAATTTCTTTCATTGATTTTCAGACACAAGCTGTTAGAGTACAGGTGTCCAGTGCCAATGCTGTGTCCATCAACCCAGTCGTTATTGTGGCACGTTTGCAGAAAGGTGTCTTGTCATGGTCGTTACCTATAATCTCAGAGGAAAGGTATTAGTACGCAATGTTCTCATACTAGCGCTAGTGCTCTTGAATGCACATTGTGAAAGATGACATCAACAGTTTATTTTTTAAATAAAAAAATCATGTGCTATTCTAAATTCTCCAATCAGTGCATGCAAACTTAACGTCTAGCCAATCAGCATCAACGTATAGCAAAATCCCACCAGCCTGTACCAGGGGTACTTTTGACGCCATCTTGGATTAGGTGTGCAAAGACCCCTGGGAACAAGGTTGCTTCATCAATTCAACCACTCTGACTGCAAAGCATGCTGGGAAACTCAACCAATCACCAGTATTACCCTCCCCTCATCTTCATTCTTCAATTAATATACGTTTTCTTCCTTTATAATAAGTCTGAAGCCATTTTGACCTAATAGCAGAATGTGCAGGTGCCGGCAATGGCGGCCAGAAATATTTATGCTCTCTTCATGATCTTACAGTTTCTTGGCAATTATTGGGTCAATCGCTCCCATACTATAGCTTCTACATCACTGATGGCTAGGTCTGTCACTAAGTTATATATACCAGAGTTCTGTACTTTATTAATCAGTGTAACACATATATTATTATTATTTTAGTAATAAAGTAATAGAGCATTTATGTACATTTATAATATAGATACGATAGTATGTGCGCTCTGATTGGCTAAAAAGCCATGTTTTATCAGAGTATAAAAAATATAACGTGGTTTGCCATGTTTTATTGTTTTCAACTGGCGGTTTCCTTTCATCATGCGTGTAGATCTATATTATAAATTAACAGATAAAGAAGCCTTAAATCCATGTTTTATACTATCAAAAAACACTGGTCATTTGAGAACACTCGAGAAATGTTGAAAGCACACGCCTTTGACTTGTGCTTTAAGGTATCATGTGCCCTTTATGTGATCATTTTTGTGAAAAAAATATTATTGATTTTTTAGAATGTTCAAAGTGAATTCTACAGTTTAGTGAAATTAAAATTCCAAAACATTTTATTTTCAACGAGAAATTACGGCGAAAAGAAATATGGATAGGAAAGCAGGCTGTCAACGGCTTATTAGCACTTGTGAAGCATTCTCATGGAAACCGCGAAAAACACGTGAACTTTTATAAATAAACACGAAACAGTCGCTCACTTCGTCTAGCTTGTCTTGAAGCTGTTGAGTTGCAAATATTCATTTATGTTCCACACAGAAATCATATCTAAAATATAGTTTTATAATATATATAGCTCAATTCGTAATTTGAAGCTAGCTGCCTAGGGAGGGCTTATGTTCGTTTTCTTCCGTGAAGAAACGAAAGTCGACTTTGACGGAAAGCGATCTTGGCTCATATTATAACCAAAATAATCAGTGGGCAGAAGTTGGAGATTCTGCAAAGTCAATTCCAAGTTGAAAGAGTGCAAGTGCCCATAAACTAGCTCCAAAACCCTGATTGCCCCCTTTTTTGGAAAAAAAACACCTGATTGCCCCTTATTCTTTAAATTTTTTCAAAACACGGTCAGATAATTATACCCCGGCCGTTTATATACAGCGTACCCGGATTGCATGCAAAATACGGAACATTTCAAGTCGGGACGTGTCATTGGGTAAACAAATCAGCAGATGAAGTACATAGATAAGTACCGAAGTACGAATTAGCGGCGTCACGATGTATGGGAACCTCAGTGCTTGCATGTGGGCAGGCGATCAAAATGCGGCAACAGAATGTCTTTTTTTTATATATACAATGTAGCTAAAACCCTAATTAACTGCCTAAAAAAAACTGAACCCTAACTGCCTAAAAAATACTGAACCCCGACCCTGACTGCACCCAAATTATACTCAAATCCTGACCCTGATCTGCCCAAATCAGGTCAAAACCCTGACCCTACCTGCCCAAACCGAGCTCAAAACCCACGATCTTCCGTAACAGTTATTGTACTGGTTTGGCTGTTTCTCTATGCTTTCTTCTTCTTTGCCTTCTCTGTGCACTCATGATTTCTGTGAAATACCATCACAATGGTAACGCTAAAATTGAACTTGTCTACTGCGATATTCAAACCGAAGATATCGCACCGAAGAGCTAACTTATCGTGGTCTGCATAGTCCTTCACAGATGCACGCAAAATCGCATGCAGCCTTTCATGAACAACATGGTATCGTGTTCCCCTATACCTACTGCTCAACATCAAATACTGGAAAAATGACATTCTTAATGACAGATAAGTTAATTGTGTCAACAAACCTCAGTGAGATGCCAGGAAACTTTCAAACCATTTTTTACGGCATTATAAATGCAAGATTTGTAGCATGTATTCGAAGCTCCTGTCCCTCTAGATTTTAATAGATCGGATTGAAAATTGGCATATATATGGCTAGATCAATATGTTGACAAAAAAAGGGTGTCAGTTTTTTTATGCGTTGTTTTGTTCTTGAGATACTTTCATGTTTCGTTCTTCGACCCCTAAAAAAGGTGTTCCGGATCTTTGCAGTTGATTATTTTCGCGACGGAATAAGATATCAGAAAACTGAGACACCCTTTTTTAGATCAGCGTGGATTTTCGTCAAATTCCCGAGGGAAAGGAGCTACAGGTATAAGGTATGGTCAAATTGGATTAAAATCACAATAAATAAAAGAGTATTTACTAATGAGGAAAATCAATCTGTTTTCTAGAATCTATGTTTATTAAGCTTTCAGAAAATAATTAATAATTATATATACTTTGTAGGGGTTTTCTTGAATTTAACGCGCGCAATTGAAAGTTTTCGGGAAGGGCTCCTGATACCTTAACGTTTCTCTCATGTTCTCAAATGCCCATTGTGTTTTATGATAGTATAAAACATGGCTAAGGCTTCTTTATTTGTTAAATATATGCGCTATACAAATGTTATATATTATAGTTATTATTATTATATTGGAATCACTGACAAGCAAATGTTGTCCAATATTCAATACAAATAGTCAGACTTTCACTTATCAGATAAGGACAATTAATCCTAATCCCTTGGAGACCTCCATAGAGGCAAAAGAGGGGCTTTAAGCCTGTCAAGATTTGGCACCCACCTTCGAGTGGTAAAATAGAATCCAACAATGACATGGCAATTCATCAATTGAAATGGATTTTACAGACAATAAAGTTCATGATGAGTTTTTGTTGCAGCCATCCCTTCTACTTTGCCAGCCGGACACTGTGTCCCAACCTAGAGAGTGTGGTGTCCCCAAACCAGTCAATGCAGTATTTCCATGTCCATGTGGCGTCCGCATCACCAACACCTGTCAACTACACACTGATAGCTTTCTTCGTTGATAATTTTGAAATGAGGCAAGTCGACGTCCATGTCTATTTTGACTTTGAGATAAAATGATCCTCTCTACTTGTAGTAGAATTATGGCTGTGTTGGTACATGTACTTCAACTCAGGACGCATTTGATTGATCACATTCTGGAATAAAAATAGATGGAATAGTCTCTGGAAATCACTGGTCCAGGCACATTTTACACTGTCAGTAATGCTTGGTTCAAACATCAAATTTTTGCTGTGTCAAATTCAATTAAGTTCGGCAGAAATGCGACAGTTGATTCATATGTCGAATTTAATAAGTCACATTTTTGTCGCACTAAATTTTGATATACAATGTATGAATAAACTGTTGCATTCTGCCGAACTTCATTGAATTGAATAAGACATGGCAGAAAAACAATGCTTTAAATCATGATCATGAGTGTTACCACATGTGTTGTTACCAAAAATTTCCTTCACAATATTAATTAGCTATAACATATAATTATATGTATGTATTAGATTCGATTTGACAGAAATGCGACATTTGAATCTGTGTCACACTTCTGCCTCATAATACAATAAGACCAGTCAAACTTTTGACACATTCATCTAGTCGAATTTAATTGTTTAAACGTCAAATTTCTGTTGAATTTAATTCCTGAATTTAATTTGACATAGCAGAAATTCAACATTTGAACCATAAATGATATTTGAAGGATATTTGTGTTCTGATCAGATGCACTCAGCAGGCTAAATTTGGTCAGGATTCAAAAAATATATTACACTGAACATTGACATGATTTTAAAGGCAAAGGATATCAAGTAGTTATTGGAATGGAATGGATAATAACTGTTTAATGTTAGAATAATATTATTACAACTAGCAGGGACCCGCGGATCTTACATGAAATCAACAAATATGATATAATTTAAAAAAATATTTTTTTGGTAACAATTAGTCTAGCCGGCTGAGTGACTCCTGACACAATGCAATGGCACCAGATTGTTTACTGGAGGTTTTTAGCATGTTGACGTTTTCAAAGTTGTATTTTGATAAAAAAAGGCAATAATATCTTACGGATCTCAGTTAATTTCTCAAGCCATTAATGAACACAATTATACCTTTTGTCGAAAAAGTGCCAAAACTGACAGTCACAGGCAGCTCGAGTCATGAATTTGTGTGATGAAAACAAATATGGTCGCTGAAAGGCCATTGATCGAAGCAGGAAAATGGAATAAAAACAATAATCAAAAGTCAAGTTATTTGAATGTCTGGTTGTAGTGAGTTTATGGTCTGAAGAGTTAGCCTACAATATTTGGTTTTATATCTAAGAACACAGGAAACTACAGAGAACAGACATGGACAAAATATCTTGCTCTTAGACACACCTTAGAGTTGTAATAAGACAAATAAATTAACAGCCTTTTCCACGGACAATATTTATAACTGTGTTTGAATACCTGGTCTTACATCGTTCGGTCGTTTGACTATGCCGCTTCGCCTGGCAATAAGTTTTCCCAGCCTAATACATTCCTGTAAATTTGATGGCTTGCTCGCCCAGGTTTTTCCTAAAACAGATTCCCGTAAACTTGATGGCTTGCTTGCCCAACTAAGTGTAGAACTTGAGAAAACTCATTTCTTTTTTAATTAACATAATACATGTATTTCCTCAAATGCAACCAAGACCAAGACAGAGAGCAACTTTTCACATGATTCGTCATCTTTGTTGGGATACCTGTGGCTGTCACTTTTGGTGCCAATTTTGGATGCTCGTGCATCCTCGATATTAGGATATCAATCGAGGGATCCTGGGAAAGAGCATTATACACACACACACACTTCCAGACTCATTTTTCTCCTCTCATACATGTAGTTTATGATAAATAGTAGCTAGGGGAAAACCAGAAAACCTAACAGTTTATTTAGCTTCTATAGGCACTTATATTTCTTACCCACTTAGCATTAATATATGTCTTTTATGTCATTTAATGTAGCGTAAGTGTGAATCAAGTTGTTGTTGTTATAAATTAAACTCAGGACCAAGTGATGGTTGTTCTAAATCGTGAATAGGATCCTCTCATGACTAGCTGCTATTCCCTTCATTTTTAGATTAAATGAACCTGTACATCTTGTTGTGGACCCAGCACAACCTGTGGTAAGAAATGTTGTCTCTTAAATATAGGCCAAAGATGAAAAGATATTGAGATGCATTGTACAGTCAAACCATGTCAATACAGGGGGACTATGGTACAGAATTTATAGTGTCCATATTAACAGGGTTCACACATCCTAAATGAAGTCACATTTATGCATTTTATTGGTAAAAATGAAAAATATAGAACTTCATCAACAACAAACTGAATGTCTTTAACCTCTTAAAATAATACAGTATGCATAATGCATACTCAGTGTATGAAGAAGAAAGAGTCATTGGTTTATACAAATTATGCATGCTGAAATCAGTTCTGTCCAGTTACGTACCTATGACACAAGCAGATGTAATTGGCTCTAATCATATTAACACAAGATCATGATGAAGAATCTGATATACAGCACCCCATTAATCAAATAGTGTCTGGTTTAACGAGGTTAACTTTGTATGAGAATGTATTACTAAAAAATTATGTAGTAGGGCAGGAAAAATGTGTCAATTGTCTGTATTAAACAGGTTAATATAAGAGTAACCTTAACGCAGGGACCTAAAATACTGTCCGTAATGATGAGGTGTCCATACTAAGCAGGTGCCCATAAATAAAATAGGGTTTGACTGAAATTTTAAAAATTGACCAAAGCTGCTTTCAGTATATTCAAGTTATCCAATGGCTGATCAACATCTAACTTCTCTTTAAGATATCAGAACAAAGTGACACAGGCAGGTAATGAGAAAATTGGAGGTGATCACCTAGGGAAAAATGTTTTGACATGAGACTAAATTCTCTTAACTGACACTACAAGAATATATGAAAATCAGTAAGGAGAATTTGGATTTTACTTTTGGGGCTCAAAGGGTAAAGTACTTTAATGGACACTAAAATAAACTTCTAGAACGACAGCCAGGAAAGCATTTCTAACTTCAATTTAATTTTCTAGTATCATGTGTTCAACTTTGATGGGTCAGCCCATGCCACTGTACGTATCAAGGCAGAGTCACATACACAAATATGTGCCATCCTGTCTATACAGGGAACCCAGGTGAGTACCAAGAATTTAGTCATTAAGTTTATAATATAACTATCAGTTAAGGAACAATTAATTTTACCCAATCAAACCCAGCAATGTCCCGCGTCAGGGAAATACATGACCACCATATCTTGTGCAAAGCTTGTCTGAATGAGATGAAAACACTGAACTTGATATGTATTGCTGCCACAGACAACACATGGTCCAATGTGGGGCGACGTCTCTTAAGTATGTTTTTGATTGGATGTGTATGTATAGCTGCTCTCAATCTCTTCATCCCAAAAAATTAATGGTAAATAAGTAATTATCAGTCATGCCAAATACAACTTTATTGGCTTGTGGAAGTATTCATCAGAGGGTCACAAACATTTTAGTGATGAGTAAAGAGGAAGACTGTTCATTCATGAGCTTGACTGAGGGGGCATAAGGGAGGTCCGAAAACTGCACAGAAAAATGTAAAAAACGCAATACCATACTTTGTAGATGGTCGTATATTTTGTCATTTTTAATCATAAAATTATAATAACCGTATGTAATATTTATTGTTTATTAATTGTGGCTTTTTTGTTGTTACCAAAATCAACAATCTGTTAGTAGTAAGCAGCAAGAAAATAAATATAAATATTTAAATTGCTAATTTTTATCCTGTGGTCGTTATTACCAGACAATGACCAGTCTTGCTAGCCCCACCCACCCCACCCATGTATACATGATGTCCCCCCTGATGGTGAGCTGGTTTCTTTACAGTGTCCAGTGTATGATCTGGCTAGAAATGTTGAGTTCACTGGTTATTACCAGACAATGACCAGTCTTGCTAGCCCCACCCTCCACACCATCCCCACCCATGTAAACATGATGTCCCCCCTGATGGTGAGCCGGTTTCTTTACAGTGTCCAGTGTATGATCTGGCTAGAAATGTGGAGTTCACTGGTTATTACCAGACCAATGACCAGTCTTGCTAGCCCCACCCACCCCACCCATGTAAACATGATGTCCCCCCTGATAGTGAGCTGGTTTCTTTACAGTGTCCAGTGTATGATCTGGCTAGAAATGTTGAGTTCACTGGTTATTACCAGACAATGACCAGTCTTGCTAGCCCCACCCTCCACACCATCCCCACCCATGTAAACATGATGTCCCCCCTGATGGTGAGCTGGTTTCTTTACAGTGTCCAGTGTATGATCTGGCTAGAAATGTGGAGTTTACTGGTTATTACCAGACAATGACCAGTCTTGCTAGCCCCACCCTCCCCACCCATGTAAACACAATGTCCCCCCTGATGGTGAGCTGGTTTCTTTACAGTGTCCAGTATATGATCTGGCTAGAAATGTGGAGTTTACTGGTTATTACCAGACAATGACCAGTCTTGCTAGCCCCACCCTCCCCACCCATGTAAACACAATGTCCCCCCTGATGGTGAGCTGGTTTCTTTACAGTGTCCAGTATATGATCTGGCTAGAAATGTGGAGTTTACTGGTTATTACCAGACAATGACCAGTCTTGCTAGCCCCACCCTCCCCACCCATGTAAACACAATGTCCCCCCTGATGGTGAGCTGGTTTCTTTACAAGTGTCCAGTGTATGATCTGGCTAGAAATGTGGAGTTTACTGGTTATTACCAGACAATGACCAGTCTTGCTAGCCCCACCCTCCCCACCCATGTAAACACAATGTCCCCCCTGATGGTGAGCTGGTTTTCTTTACAGTGTCCAGTGTATGATCTGGCCTAGAAATGTGGAGTTTACTGGTTATTACCAGACAATGACCAGTCTTGCTAGCCCCACCCTCCCCACCCATGTAAACACAATGTCCCCCCTGATGGTGAGCTGGTTTCTTTACAGTGTCCAGTGTATGATCTGGCTAGAAATGTGGAGTTTACTGGTTATTACCAGACAATGACCAGTCTTGCTAGCCCTACTCTCCCCACCCATGTAAACACAATGTCCCCCCTGGTGGTGAGCTGGTTTCTTTACAGTGTCCAGTGTATGATCTGGCTAGAAATGTGGAGTTTACTGGTTATTACCAGACAATGACCAGTCTTGCTAGCCCTACTCTCCCCACCCATGTAAACATGATGTCCCCCCTGATGGTGAGCTGGTTTCTTTACAGTGTCCAGTGTATGATCTGGCTAGAAAATGTGGAGTTTACTGGTTATTACCAGACAATGACCAGTCTTGCTAGCCCCACTCTCCCCACCCATGTAAATATGATGTCCCCCCTGATGGTAAGCTGGTTTCTTTACAGTGTCCAGTGTATGATCTGGCTAGAAATGTGGAGTTTACTGGTTATTACCAGACAATGACCAGTCTTGCTAGCCCCACTCTCCCCACCCATGTAAACACAAATGTCCCCCCTGATGGTGAGCTGGTTTCTTTACAGTGTCCAGTGTATGATCTGGCTAGAAATGTGGAGTTTACTGGTTATTACCAGACAATGACCAGTCTTGCTAGCCCTACTCTCCCCACCCATGTAAACACAATGTCCCCCCTGATGGTGAGCTGGTTTCTTTACAGTGTCCAGTGTATGATCTGGCTAGAAATGTGGAGTTTACTGGTTATTACCAGACAATGACCAGTCTTGCTAGCCCTACTCTCCCCACCCATGTAAACACAATGTCCCCCCTGATGGTGAGCTGGTTTCTTTACAGTGTCCAGTGTATGATCTGGCTAGAAATGTGGAGTTTACTGGTTATTACCAGACAATGACCAGTCTTGCTAGCCCCCACTTTCCCCACCCATGTAAACATGATGTCCCCCCTGATGGTGAGCTGGTTTCTTTACAGTGTCCAGTGTATGATCTGGCTAGAAATGTGGAGTTTACTGGTTATTACCAGACAATGGACCAGTCTTGCTAGCCCTACTCTCCCCACCCATGTAAACACAATGTCCCCCCTGATGGTGAGGCTGGGTTTCTTTATAGTGTCCAGTGTATGATCTGGCTAGAAATGTGGAGTTTACTGGTTATTACCAGACAATGACCAGTCTTGCTAGCCCCACTCTCCCCACCCATGTAAACATGATGTCCCCCCTGATGGTGAAGCTGGTTTCTTTACAGTGTCCAGTGTATGATCTGGCTAGAAATGTGGAGTTTACTGGTTATTACCAGACAATGACTACTAAAGCTGCCATAACCATCCAGGTGAGTTTGAAGTGAATTAACTCGTGAAATATCCCATGGATAATGCAAAGCATAAGCACTGAAGTTATTGGTGGGTGAGCAGATGTGCCACTCAGTCATTCGCTCCCCCCCCCCCTCAGCAAAAGTCTAACAACTGTGGGAGCTTGTCCCATAGATGGTTTTTGTGTCCTCTATTGGAATTATCGGGAAAATTCATATGCTAAATATTCAAAGTTTTTACCATAGTGATTACTTGACATGATTTGTACAGACAGTCTATTGAGATCATGAGATCCTCTTGGATAAACTCATGGCTTACGGTATCAAAGGACATGCCTTAGGCCTTGTGAAATCTTATTTAAACAATAGAGAGCAAACTTGCCAGGTTAACGGCAAGCTCTCTGGTCATAGAAAAGTAACCTGTGGAATCCCTCAAGTGTCAATTCTCGGTCCACTTCTGTTCATACTATATATTAATGATTTGCCAAACTGTCTCGAGCATACAACCCCTAGGTTGTTTGCAGATGATACGAGCCTAACGGCTGTTGGCAGGTCAGTTAGTGAAGCTGAAGTGGTCCTGAATTATGACCTTAGTAATGTTAAAAAATGGCTATCAGCTAACCAAATTAAGCCTGAATATAGCCAAAACAGAGTACACCTTGATTGGATCAAAGACCCAAAATACAAAATCTTGCCGCAGAACCTAATTTTCTTATTGCGTTGACCCAGTCAAACGAGTCAATAATTGCAAGATACTCGGTGTACGCATAGACGAATTTCTAACATGGGAAAAAACACATCGATGACATAGCCAAGAAAGTCTCATCGGGGAATTGGGGCAATAAAAAAGCTCAGGGAATTTGTAGACCGTGATACGCTAGTATGCGTTTATAATGCCCTTGTGCAACCCCACTTCGACTATTGTTGCGAGGTGTGGGGACACATTGGGAAGCATACTATCACAGCGTCTGCAGAAACTTCAAAACAGGTGCGCTAGGGTGATTATGAAGCGTCCGAACGAAGCTGGGCAATCTGAAATAGCTCTCCGCTCATTGGGTTGGATCACACTTGAGGAGCGGAGAGCTAAAATCAAGGCTGGACTCATGTTCAAAATAATCAACAATTTGGCACCTCAACGGCTCTCTAGCATCTTCAATGACTCGTATGCAGTCAATTGCAACTACGACCTGCGGAATACACGTAAAAAAGTTTCCGTTCCTCTTCCTAAAACTGAATTCCTAAAAAAGAGCCTTAGTTACAATGGAGCCAAAATATGGAATGAATTACCTATAGAATTAAGAACCTCTGAGTCATTAGCCCAGTTTCGCTCAAAGATTTGCCCCGGCCTATTAGCGTAAATATATGCAGGGGTATCTAAATATAGTAGTTAGCAGTTTATAGTAGTATTTATAGTAGTATTTATCATAGATTGACATGTATTCGGTTAGTTTTTAGCTTAGAACATTGTTTTATTTATACGAGTAGTGCACGCCCTTTCTGGAAATCAGCTTCTAGTTGTGAGGGTGCTGCGTGTGTTTTAAATAAAGTTGATCTAAATCCATCAGTCAGAAATTAAACCCCCAAGGTTGATCAATATCTATCAAAGTGAAGCAGGCAGGTATTGAGAATACATATATGAAGATCAGTAAGGATAAATCTTGATATATACTGTGTTTTTTTTGCAGCGTGGTATGATGAAGCAGTTCTATGTTGTTGTTATTGTAAAGTCATCTGATAGCGAATGCGAGACAGGCCAAAGAACAACTAACCCAATTGCACCACGGGATAATGGTGTTTATGATACCGGCAGGTTATAAATTTAGTATATTATAATTCTTAAAAATGTTTTAGTTAAACAAGCAATTTAATATTTTAGACCTGATAAAACATACTGCGAGGTTTTTAAACAGCTTCAAAACACTTCTAAAAGATAATAATTTTCAGAAATGTTGATGAAAAAATTATTCCCTCTATAGGGAATACTAAATGAGTGGCTTGTATGATTTAGGGCACTAAAATATTGGGTGCTGATAGGCAGAGTGGGTGTGACCATTTTCTAAGTCTAATTAAACGTGAACTAAAAGTGTGATACAAACATGTTAATATTTGTGTTTACTGCTAAAGGTCTGTACACACGAAGGGACAAGTCCCAGGGACAAATCCCTTGTTGCGTACACACGAAGGGACAAGTCCCCTCGTGTGAACTAGGAAAAATCTTGTCATTTTGTCCCAGGGACTTGTCCCCTCAATTCAAACCAGTTTGATTTGAAGGGGACAAGTCCCGGGGACAAAATTTTGTCCCCGCGACAATATTTTTCCTAGTTCAGACGAGGGGGACAAGTCTTCCCAGGGACTTCTCCCAGGGACTTGTCCCTTCGTGTGTACCGACCTTAAACCTACATGTATAACTTAGAATAATTTTGACTGTTATTTCTTGTCACTTGTAGAATATATTGCTCCAACGTACCAAATTGGTGACCATTACTATTGAAGCTGTGCCATCAGTGAGTTCTAATTATGTTTTCTCATTATTTTACCAAGTGCTCAAGTAACCATAAATACATTATATATTTTTATCAACAACATTAGTGGAGTTCTTCATGGTTCAAAGGGATTCGAAAGCAGAACTCTATATTACAAGTGAGAATCAGCGTGAGAAGATAAACTGTTAATGTATCCAAGTGTTGAATACCGTATTTTAATATATATTTATTATCAGATGAAATACCAGTGTATATTTCTTTCTAAAAAGTGATATCTTCACACGTGACGATATAAATTATATCTTCACACATGAAGATATCACTTTTTAAAATATGACTGGCTTTCAATGATTTTAGTAGAGATTGAAACTGGTATTTCAACAACAATTATGTATTAAACAGAACATTACATGGCCGCTTGGAGATACGAATTTTATCTTCTCGTGTTGATGAAATATCTTGACTCGTTCGCTGCACTTACTCGTAAGATATTTCATCAAAACTCGAAGATAAAATCGGTATCTCCGTGCGGCCATGTAATATCCTCTATATAATAATTATTATCAATGAAATACATGTACCAGTTTTTATCTGTTTCGTGTACTAAAAAGGCTATAAATTTGTAATAGTGTTACAGGTACAGATTTTGATTGACAACAAAGACAGGGAAAGTGTGAAAGCTTTTGGATGGGGCATGCTGAAAATCCATTTTTATAAATTGATAATTTGATAATCATCACAGTATCTTATTTGTGATGTTTTATTTCCAGTTGAAGAGCACATTCCAGCCATCATTTTCCCCATCATCTTCTTTGGCACATTTTACGTTGCAGCCTTCTTTCTTATCTTAGGAATATGGTGCAGGTAATTTCATGTCAGAATTGTGCTGCTTTTACTGCATGCTTGATATTGATAATTGATATCGATACATTTTACAACCAATCATGTTCTAGCTAGCCAAACAAAGTGAGTGTGAAGGAAGAAAAGCCTGGGGGGGGGGGGGGGGTGGGGGGGGGGGGGGGAGGGGGTTAGGGAGGGGGTGGGGGACACACTCCCATATAAAAGTGATGGGATGCTTGTCGTAAATTTTAAAAGGAAGCCCTAGGAGGGGTACCAATCTCAAAAACGAAAAAAATAACTGACATTTGATCCAAGTGTAATATTATTGACTGTGAAAAATACCAAGACGCGAAGCTAGACCAGAAGAGCATTAAACGCTAATTTTATTTTCTGACTGAAGTAGTTCTTATCTTACTTTGAATGCCGTAAAAGGTACCATGATAACCACAACAGTGGATGTTTCAAATTGAACACCATAAGTGGTACCAGACTACGCATTTTAACCCCTAAAAGGTACGACAAGCATTCCTGTCGATGCCACATTGCAATGGTTGATACGGTCATATTTCTAGACACAATTTGACATGTTTCTAACAAAAAATGTAAACGTTCTCAGTTTCCTATGCTTTGTGTTTCTTTATTGAATTATTTGTCTTTATTCGAGATTCCATGCAGTAGTTAGAAAACTTGTACTATTGTGGCCAACTAATTTCATCGTTTTTTAATGGAGAGAAAGTAGTAAAATATAGAGGATTTGACTTCAAGAACATAGTTTCTCTGAGGCAACAGAGACTGCATGCCTTATGTGAGGGGTACATGGATGCTCGTCATACCTTTTAGGGGTCAAACATCAGGAGTTTGGTACCACTTAGGGTATCCACCATCAAACACAGACATTAGTCTATGTAAAGCGGTACCTTTTAGGGGTCGGGTGTCAATTGAACAAAAAAGCTGTTATCAATTTACATTTTTATTATCTTTTAGGGGTCAAAATAAGCTTGAGCCACGCCCATTTTAGTACCTCAAATCGAAAATGTCCGACGAGCAATCCCTACCCCCTTTTATAATGGGAGTCCCCCCCCCCCACCCCCCCCCCCCCCCCCCCCCCCCCCCCCCCCCCCCCGGTGTGTTCCTTAATGGTATGTTTATCATATATAGTTAATCTCTTAAGTTTGTCTCTTTTGTTCGATTAATTATTGTATAGAGGTTGTTAGGCTGGCCTAAGTAGCTAATACTCACTGGCTGTATTTCTTTTTGGTGACCCTGTAGGTAAGCCAACATGTAGTGAATGACAAGTAAAAACTACACAGTCATATTAGCTGACTAATAAGTTGTTTATTATATAAGTCTGTAAAGAAACTGAACTATTGAACTGGGATCAAGCCATTGTAACGTTACTACCCCAATACGGTCCCCGAATTCTTGCGGTTCTTGTATATCAGATCCCATGCATTCTTTGCAGATTTATTATAATCAAATAAACAGTGCCACCTACTGAAACCAGTGGGCCACTTAGACAACTAGAACCAATCACATTGCAGAATGAAACAAAAGCATTCCAGCGAGAGGCCAATTACATTGCAGAATGAAAAACAAAGCATTCCAACTAGAACCAATCACATTGCAGAACATAAACAATAGCATTCCAACATACGGTTTGAGCCAATCAGTGTCGAGTCCACTAACTAGTTCTGAAGTCAAAGTCTTTCGTATGAAGAAAAGCGCATTGATATGCTACGATTTTATACTTTGGAATTGTTTTATTTTCGTTTTGCTAGTGTGTGTAGTTCCCGTTGTCTAGCGCCGCCACTGTTTTCAGTATAGACCACTGTAAATGCTGATGATTCCTTGACTTGCTCTCCAGGCAAAGAAGAGAGAGCGGGAGGAGCTTCCTGGCTATACCTGATGCCGAAGAAAATGTCAAACGAACC